>JBBBDQ010000663.1:4075000-4177500 GCA_037127315.1 Ascarosepion bandense
GCTCCAATTAAGAGATATAATAAAGAAATTCTTGTGCGAACGGAAGTTTTTGAAAAAAAAAGGCAAATTAGAGGATAAAGTTAAAGTGGTAACTATAATACTTAGTTGATAAAGCGTGATCGAGTAGTAGGTCTAACAGCTTGCAATAGCTTTCCAGATTAAACAGTAATAATAAACTTAAGTTTATTCTTGTATAACGTTAAATTCTAACCAGCATCAACAGACTTACGTTAAAAATTACATAATAAATACGATAAAGAGGTTGCCAATAACAGAGGTGAAAGAATTAAATTCACAGCTTATATAAATAGGTTGGAACAAAGGAAGGGATTTAATAAATCCTATATTTGAGGAATTTAAATTTACTTTTATGTCAACATTTGGTAACTAATTCATTAAACTGATTAATATTAAATTTTGATTATGATATTTTATTATCCTAATTTTTTTCTACTAAACGCATATTCAATCTGTCACTCAGACTATTGAAAGTTCGGTCTAAGATTATTAGATTACAATTTATTTGTGGATTCAACCATTCTTTCATTCAGCTCTCAATACCTTCGAAAAGAGCTGTTTTAAATTTAAAAATTGATTGATAAATTGTTATCGATTATATGAGCTGGCGATTAATTTCCTGAAGAAGTGTATTTTTATGAAAGAGTAAAAATATGAAAACAGACTAGCAAAACGAAAACAGACGTTGTTTTGATAAATATTTGGCCGTTGTCAAAATTAAGACTTCGAGCAAACTTTTCAATGTGAGGAAAAACTTGTTTTTTTTTTTTAAACTGCGTAATGTCAAAAGCGAATAAAATTTACATTAAATTATTTCAGGTTATAAAACGATGAATTATATTTTAGACGAGAAGTGTGATTGTCGAAAACAATAAGATAAGCACGCATCTGCGTCGTGTCAAATTTAGAATAATGTATCATGATAAACAAAGTGTCAGGATATGACGTAATAGCTTATATAAGTGACAGAAACTATTAGTAGTAGGCAGTCGGTCGAGAGAGGGAATTTGAACTAAGACCGAGAAAGAACAGGGAAAACCGCAGACAAGCGCGGCCACTGACCTCGCGGTGCGTGTGTGCTGTCACTTTGAAAATACCTGAATACAACACGCAACCTGATAAGAGAATAATTCTAAGTGCATGTATTTTTTGTCCGTCGTTATACTTCAACCCGATCATCAACATTCGTTTGCAGGTTATGTTTTTCGAGCGCTTCCAAAGATTACATTTGATTTCGGCCCAAAACAGCAGTTGGTAGTTGGAAGACATCATTGGAATTACTTTACATCGCAGCTTTGATAGAAAGAAAGAAAGAAAGCAGCGACATTTATGTTCTGTGAGGTTAATTTGGGGTAATATTAGGCCTACAATGTTATAAAATTAGACATGCGTGAAATGATCTTAGATAGTTTTCTTTGTTTTCTTTTTCTTTCTCGCTTGGTTGTTGTTGTTGTTGTTTTCTCAGGTAGATTTAAAAATGATATGCACTGCAATAAATAGCAGATTCCATTCCAAAATATCGTATTTTGGGGATTTAGAAATTTCGTGTGTAATTGAAACTCAAGCAGAAGTTCACCTGGGTATGCAAATTCATTTAGTTTGTGTTAATTTGAATATTAGGGGCGCTGTTACCGACTTTGATCGTGGATCGTGCATCATGTATCGGGTGACTGTGGATGTTGTACAATTCGAAGAGAGAAGAAAAAACAAATGAGACGAACTTTTTGAACATCGTAGAATGTATCTGACTTAGAAAAGAACAAAAGAAAAGAGAAAGAATAGAAAAAATGAACATTTATACATTAAAGGAACTTTCCAGTTGTTTGTGTTCTTTAAAAAAATGATAAGAGCAAACTTCTCAGACATTACAGAACTCTCTGACATTGCGTTAAAAAAGAATGAAAAATAACACAAAAAAGAAAGTAATACAATGTTATCGTATTACTTCCTTTAGTTTTTGTTTTTTTATTTTTCTCCTTCAGTACATTGTGCGTTATATATATATATATTTTTTTTTTGTTTTGGTAAGTATTTTTCATCAGCTTATGACAGAGGAGAATCGATGCTGCAAATTTGAAAACGATCTTACTAAAGAAGAAAAAAAGAAAAATGCAAAGTATAACGGAATTAAACTGGTTGTTTAGTTAACCAGTCCGGCGTTGTGATTAGCGCTAAAATGAAAGAATAAATAAATGAAAAACAAATAAAGTTAAAGGAACAAAGGGGACCGAAGAATAAAATAGAGTTAATATTCAACTGAGAACAGGAAAAAGTGGCAAAGATATTCTTGACGTAATCAGTTCCAAAATAGTCATCTATGCATATGACACCACCATTTACTCCCATCTCAATAATAAAACTGTCAAGGCTGACAAAATAAAGATGGCTGCTGCCATTAAAAGCACACCCAATCTGTGATTAAATGGGATAAGATATGTCTCGTAAATTTTAATACCTTCATCACACAGCTGTCCTCTTTTAACCACTATGGAGAAAATTTCCTACCTATAAACAGAATGGATGACGCTAGTCTCCTAGCGAGCAACACACCGCGCCTCTTTGGCTTCATTCTCTTAAACAACATCAAATGGAATGACTAAATTGCATCTGTAGCTACATCTTCTGCCAGAAAATTTGGCAAATGCTCTGACGAACTTTGTTCTATTGTTCCCCGTCCACATGTTTTTACGTGTGTTAATAGTTTGGCAGCACGGTTCCACCCTTTCACCGTTGTGATAATTAAATATAACCCCTCTTTACTGTAACAGTTTCTTTTTTAACACTTCCCGTTAGTGTTTTCCTGTTTGCCTTTTACCCTGATATCTACACTCATCAAAAGTTTGAATGCAACGTAAATTGTTTTCTATTATCAATTTGATGACCCTTCTTCTCTTATCGTTTTTTATATCCCCTGTGTCATGATTATTTTCCCTCACTTTCAATCCCTATGCACCAGCGGTGCTCGTGCCTTGATAGGGATTAATTCATTATTATTATTATTATTGACAACATCATTTGAAGAAATGCACAGATGCATAAATATGTAATATGGTAGATTATGAAGATATATGTGACGATATACCAACTGAAGCTCTAATAGACAGGATATAGCATCATCTTGATTCGAATTGATCAACAGTTAGGGCATTTTTCTTTGTCATTGTAGCAAGAATGTACATATATCATGTAAACCGTGTGTAGTCATGCATAGCACTAAAATTACATAAAGGTAACTGAAACAATGCAGCTAATACCAGAGTTTTAGCACAGAATCACCATTCAAGACGAGTCATGTCTCCAGTTCTTTCAGTTAGACATTCAAAAATCTAAAGAATATACTGAGGCAAGAATCAAGCCAAAGAACGGCGTCTAATCAGGGATATTTCTAGCACTGCAAGTTGGTGTCGTATGTTCAGCGAGAATTCTCAAAAGAACATGCTTGGCGATAGATTACAGATGTCTTGTTCAGTTATATTAAAAAAGTACTTAACGGTATATTTCAGACAATGATTAATTAAATTTACTTTCACGGCTTATCTTTTATTAATAAACCTTACCGCAATAGCACATCACATTCTACTTATTATTGGCAATTAAAAGATGCTAATAAAATCTCAACCGTAAAACGGAAAATAATTAAAAAAAACAGAACTTCCAAATTATTACATAAGCGATGTTTTTATGTTCATAGTAAAATTTACACTTTTTCAAATTCCAGAAAGAAAGCGAAACGAAATAACTTCCATTTGTTATCATCGTCAAATATATACATTAAAAATAGTTAATTTCTCTTAATATAATATAGCTAGACATCTATAATTTATCCCCTAGCATATATTGATTGATTCTCCTATTTCCGATAATTTGTTTCGGCATAACATATAGATCACACATTAAATCAACTATATATGTAAAAAAATATTTCCCGTATTTGTCTCTTGTCCATTACTTTAAGTTGAATAATAACTTAAAGAAAATGCTGTTAGCGTTTCACGTTGAAACTCTTTTACTCTATCAAATCTCTCCTATACATCATGATCTGATTTACTATTGGTTCACTGAGAGAAACACCCCAAAAATTCCTCCACCTTAATTGTCTAGATTTTGAAAAAGTTGTGTTGTTTTGAGCTTTCTATATATATAGTGATTCCGAACAGAAAAATATTTCACTGACTGACGAGGTGCTAATAAGCTAGTACCGAACTACAAAGGCCCTTATGTTGCAGTAAATTATGATTTTATAATGAACTTCTAATAAAAATATCACCATATATAATGCTCTACTAATTATCGAGCACTCTTAATAAAGAGGTTAACTACAAAGAGTTGACTGCCAAACAAAATTTTCTACTTCTTATAATTTAAAAATATTTTATTGAAAATTATTTTTTTAATATCACTAGTAACCAGAAGAGAAGCCGATTGTGGTTAGTCGTGTCGCCCCGGTAAAGCTGGAAGGAGTGATTACTATAGGCGATGTCTGCCGAGCAAGCAGACGATAACCAAGAAGACGAACGAGGTTTAAATCAGAATTTCTTAGTTGGGATGAAAGCATCAATTCCGGCTTTCACCATAAAGACTTCAGAGGCGCAGTTATGGTCAGGGAGACTAAAATCTTTTTTTTTCAAGCGACATCGCAAAGAATATCATAGAACGATCCCCAATCTGCTTATAGATAGCAGAAAGATATCTGGTGGAAGTTCCCTGGTTGAAGGGAAAATAGAAGAACATGGTTAGAGTTCAAATAGGGAAGAGTTGAATAACATTGGGATATAGGCAAGAAAAATTCTAGAGGAGAATTGTTCCAATCGTGGTTACTAATCGAGTGTTCAGCGTATAGAATCCATCAACATCGGGGAAAAGTTTCAACCAATTGGCATGATGAGCATTGCAGTTAAGGAACACAAATATATTAGCGTATGAGTGAAAGGAAATTGCTTTGTCTATATTGTCTGAAATACTATCTAGGATACAGCAGTTTGAAAAGGAAAGGGAGCGAGAGAGATATCTTACTGAATTTAGTAAAGAGAGACGTAGACACGTTTAGGAGCAAACAAAAGATTCAAGAGAGATCACACTAGCCAGAAAGATATATTAGATGGCATAAATTCCCAGGCCATGTATGTGGATATTGTCCTTCCAAAAGAGAGGAGTTAAAAAAAAAACAAGGGATGAGCCTCTGCTCCTGTTTAAAAGAGGTTAGAGGAATATGAACCCAGCGCTAGGAGAGCGTAATTAGTCATATTAAAAAAGAGGAATTAAATTTACTATGGTTTGATTCATATTAAGCGAAGACATCTATTATTAGTTTGGCAATAACCACCAGAGAAGTAACTCTGAGTGAACAAAAATATAAAGAGAAGCAGCTCACAACTAGTGACATAGCAAGTGACATTAATTAATTCGAATCTACGAAAACATTTACATATATCTTTCACTAATTCAAGTCAGCAAAACCAGTTGAACTGAATAAAACTATATATCTATAAATCCCAATATATATATCAAGCAGGTAATAAAGAGGAGAGCGACGGACAATGTAAGAATTTTGTAGAAGAAATAGGAGAATATCAAACACAACAAAGTAATAAACAACTAAAATAAAAGAAAAAAATTGTCTTTAGAAAAAAGACTTAAAAAAGTTTAATAACACATGTAGACAAACGTCCGTTAGAAAATATAACATCAAAATATAGGTAAATTAGAAAATTTGGGTAAAGAGCTATTACATTAAAGAGACAAATAATAAAAAATAAGTACATACATAAAAATTCTAACGCTAACACAACTAGACTTAAATGAGAAATTAATGAAAAAAATAGCAACATTTTACCTCGGAAAAAAAGAGGACAAAATAAAAAGAATTCAAATTTGTAAGTTACCGCGTAAAATAAATTAATTCGATTCTACGAACACATGTTTTTTTCTTAGTAATTCATGTTGATAAAACTAACTCAGCTGAATAAAAAATTTATATTTCCAAGAAGATATCATGCTATCAAAAAATTGGGGCCAGCGACGGACAATCTAAGATTCGCTAAGTGGAATAGGCTGAATAACGAAGACGCCGAAGTAATATTATATATACATGCTGTTTGGTTGTAAAATGTTTGACGTAACTTAATTATTTAATATTTAAATTCTAGTCAGCATTATTACTGAGTCGCCACTCGTCGATGAATGTCTTGGGTGGCATTTATTGAACAACATAAAGCGAACAGGTCTATCTAGCATGCAACAGTCAGAAGAGGAAAAGAAGAGATGGCTTAATGAATTTATTAAAAAGACACGTTTAGGAGTGATCAAGAGATTCAAGAGAGATCATACTATCCAGAGAGAAATATAGTTGACATAAATTCCCAGGCCATGCATGCGGAAATTAGAGTCCTTCCAAAAGAGAGGAATACATCCAATAATCGAGAAGTCAGTGGAAGATTTGTACGGTTGAGGTTAGTTTCATAAAAAGCATGATATCAGGGCACCTTTCTTAGAGGAACGATTCCGCATTGCCGTTAGAGAAAGAGATATTGAATAGACTAAGTAAATCTGATGCTGATAAAATGAATAAAACGATTTCTCTACGGTCTGTTTATTTTCTTAAAGACAAAGCAAGAATAAACTATTTTAACAAAAATGCTTGTTAACAAGACATTAATTTTAGTTGATTCCTGTTTATATGAAGTTGAAAAAGTGACAGACAGAGAGATAGATAGATAGATAGATAGATAGATAGATAGATAGATAGATAGATAGATAGATAGCAATCTATGCACGTGTAACTGAGAATGTTTTCATGATACACAAATACTGAATAAATTTGTTATACCATTTGTTATACCATATAATTATCCATATACATCAATGTATTCATAATATATATTCCTAAAGCTTAAGCTTAGGGAGGGAGTAAATCTTTCATTTCTTCTTTTACTATTTCTCTGTGAATTGCTACGTCGTTATTTCATAGGTTATAAATCCCACAGATGTGATGTTGCGATATTGCAGTTAAAAAACTTCCACCCTTCAACAAAATTCCGAACTACGATCCCAGTTTTGCAGCAGGTTATAATATAAGTTTACAAGTTGAATGTATCATTTCTGGTTGATCATTTTCGAGGTATGTTACCATGGCACATTTAAGTGTGCCAAGGTCGTCAAAACTTCCTGATAAATTTGGAGATTTCAACAGTGCAGCAGTGAAGTGTGTCTTATAGTGGCTGTTCGCTTTCCTTTCTCTTATTAAATAAAAAAAGTTAACTTTGCTAGACACCTGTCATTTAAAAAAAATGTTGCTGGAATGATAACTCACAATTTGTTGATAGATAACTAAATATAAATATATACTTTTTATATTGTAAGGTATTCTACGATCCTAAACAAATGTGTTTTCACAGCTCTACCAGACAGAAGTGACATGATTAAAAATTATTGATACAAGAGAATCAGTCAGTTAATTGCCGTACGTGATACACACTTAGGCAATCATGCCACGAAAGAGACATGACTGATTAGGCAGAATATTTTCCAGTGGTAAGTTGTCATCCTTTTCTGGAGTAAACTGGTTGCTAACCAAAGCTATTGAACCCAATCCGTCCTGCTATTTTAACACATAGTTGGAGAGAGAAGCGTCGGATTAATACTTTCCACGTTATTTGCGCGTTAGTGAATGCAACGAATACAATTAGAATACGACCTCGGTTTTTGGACTTTTCGTTCCGAGATATCATCGACTAGTCTACCACGCACACGCAAGAGAATAGGTTTCCTAATGAAAATTTCTGTCGACTCTTTTGATATTGCTAGCTTCTAAAACACAGCTACCCAACGAACCAGTAGATTCGGAGTTAATTATTTCACAGATGTACAGCTTGCTTCCACGAAATCTAACGGTTTATACTTATTTTCCACAGGAAATTAGCTTTTGCTCCTGTCTTCCGACAGGCTAACAATATAATCAATATTGACCCGAATCTCTTTAATAATCCTTCAGTTCTGAACGTCCGGATTCATGTCATATTTTTCAAGTTTTAAAATGTTATTATTCCAACGATTTTTTAAATATATAATATTTATTTCAGATAAACTGTCTATAATTTATCTATAATTTTTTTTAAAAGCGTTTCACCCCGAGCAAGGCATTTCACTGCCACTATTGCGCAGGGGGCTATATAGAGTGGAGAAAAGATGGTTAAATATAGGAAATGTCAGAGGGTGGGTGATAGGCGGGTAAGGATACCGAGAATGAGGGTTGGGTAGATGAAAGTGTTGGGAGAATAATTGGAAGTTAGTGTGATAGGAGGTGTCTATTGACCCTACATTTAAACACCTGGAGATTGTAGCTGTCCGGAAAGCAGACATGTGGAAGGGAATTCCACAGGCGGGAAGCGCGAGAAAAGAAGCTGTTGGAGTAGAAATTACGGTTACATCTTATCTGTTTAACTGTAAAAGGGTGAGATCTAGTTGCTAATCTAGTATCTAGTGAAAATTCCTGCTTAGGCAGCACCAATGATCTAAGTTCATTGGAGCAGAAGCCATGAAAGTACGGTCTGCCAAGTCAGTTTCAACCGCGTTACAGATTCTCCTTTGTATTTTGTCAAGAAGCCCAAGGAGAGTAGCAGGGGCACCCGACCAGATGTGGCAGCAGTATTCAATACATGGGCGGATGGTAGATTTGTATATGTGCGGGATAGATTCAGGCGGGAAAAACTTCCGGGCCCTGAACAGAGAGCCGACTTTCATCGCGGCAGATTTGGCAATGGATTCGATATAGTCATTTCATTTGAGGTCCGCCGAAAGTATAAGGCCAAGGAGGTGTAGTGTTTTACTCTCTGGGAGGCAAGCCTGTTACATGCTAATGAGAGGTAGATGCAATTTTCTATGGTGGTTAGTTGATAACAGCTTCGTTTTAGAAGCATTGGAATTTACTAGCCATTTCCTACCCCAGGCCCCTACGGATTGGAGGCCCTTTTCAAGCTCGGCAGCTTTTGGTGTCATCGGCGTTCATGCCTACTTGGGATCTAATGGCGTCGGGGAGATCATTTATGCACATCAGAAAGAGAGTGGGACCTAGGATAGAACCTTGAGGGACGCCCGTGTTCGTCTACTAGTTATTGGTTTCAAAAATTAAAAAAAAATATCATTATTATTCCAATTAAATAAATGCTAACTCAACCGCAGTAAAACGCCACCACTTTTATATTAAAAAGCGAAACATTTCTACAGAAGGAATTCTCTACAGTACACCTGCATGTGATAAACTTTAAACATTTTTACATTAATAATCTTAAAACTTTTAAGTTCACTCCTAACTGTATCAACTGTTCTGGTGTTTGGTTATAGCATGAAATGTAGCGCCGCGTCTGAGTTTTGATTTCAATAACCAGTGTTATATTTAGATATTCTTGATTATTGACATTGAGCATTTTAACCGAAAAATATAGTATGCCATAATTATATTATATCATTCTCACAAAAATTACTCGGTTATATAATGTGAAAATTTTAACTTGGTGTATGAAAAATGTTGTTATTTAAAAACCATCAATCTATGATTGTTCCTAAGTATATATATATATATATATATATATATATATATATATATATATATACACTTGTATATATAATATGTGTGTGTGCGAGTGCAAGTGTGTTTACAGGGAAAGTAGGATACCTGTGTCTATATAGGTATATTTAAATATATGAATTGTGAAAGCATTACATTGATTAAATCATGCACCGTTTTGCAAGATACCTTTGATTATATATGGCTTTTTCTGAATGAAAAGTCCTTTGTGCAGCCCTTCAAAGACTGTGAAGAATTTGTTCGCCACACGAAAAGTTCGTATTGTATAAATCTTGACTTTTGATCTTGCTTCATAAAACACATTTATGAATAATGTGGTTCGTAATTTCATTCATTCAAAGGAACACCAATGGGATCTTGAGCTGGACACCAATATGACTTATCGCTAACACAGCAAACGCTAAGAATGTAAAATTATTCGATATTGTTAAGAGAAATATTTTCAGAAATGTTGTTCACTTTGATAACTTTCGATTAATTATGAACACTATATATATATATATATATATATATATATATATATATATATATATATATATACATAGATAAATATATATATATATATATATATATAGTTTTGTATTTATCATAATCCTTTATTTTATTTGCGCAGTTAAATGAATATCAATCTACATAGATATTTACAATTGTCTTAATAAAATGTACTTCGCGACCGCAGTCATTTTGTGTACATAATGCTTTAGATATATTATACTGAGAACATGCAAATGAAAACTCGTGTAGTTTATGGAGGGGCCTATGTGAATTATACCGTATCAAAAAGTTTTGCTAAATATTTAACTGAATGATGATTCAAAGTTTAGTAATTTTAATGAAGATAATTTAAATTATAAATCAATATAATCAAATCATGTTCATAATGTCGTGCGTCTAATTATTATTACATTGTGTGTTTGGCTTGAAATATTACGTTCCATGTGGCACAAAGCCAAAAAAAGAAAGGTTTATTTTCTAAGCTTACCGTTGACGTGGCGCAATTATAAGACACCCAGTGAGGACTGAACTCCCTGCTCACTCATATTCTTGCGAGACTAGCTTGCTATACATTACACAACATGGTGATTTTTTACGTGTGGTTTAGTTGTGGCACAAAACCAAAATTATATGGCACCCAATGAAGATCATTTTTTACCACATTATATGATCAACATTTTGATGTTAACACATCGGAGAAAATTATATTAGAGATAAAAGAAATACGTGATGGATGTACAATGTTTGCTTATATAAAATCAGTTAATGTAAGTATATTTCTAGTGATTTTATTTTGTCGAGTATGGTTGCAGGGAATTTAGTTTATCATGAGGTTGAATGGGAATTATATCTGTTGAGTACAATGGCTAAAGAGTACCTGGAGGAATATTCCTGGAACATATTTTATATCATCCACAGACAAAAGGAATATAACATGAAGCACAAATTATCTCTAACAAAGCTTTTTTTATGTCACATACACAAATGCTCTTTAGTTTTCTAGGTGACTGCTTTCCACAGCAATAAAACGCAACAACATCTTAAAGAAAACATTTTAGTGATGCCGGACCAATAAGCTTATCTGTTGCTTCTATAAACTTACAGGATCTTTTGTCTATTAGAACTAGTTTTAGTAAGTATCAAAACATCTGTATTTCCAGATTCCCGAACGGAATTATACGGGTCAATACTGATGCGATATTAATACTAGTGCGATACTTGTGCGATACTAATGTTAAGCTTATTGTTCTTTGGTAACTTTGACTGGGAAAATCTTGGTGCGGCATCAACTCAAAAGAAAGATTGCCTAATGTTTCTATCACCTAGAATAATTCCAATATAAAAAAAATGTTTATTAATTCCAGGTGTGTTGCAAGTCATTTAGAGCTACCCTGACACAGGTAATAATAATTTTTACTTGCTTTCTTTCATATATATATATATATATATATATATATATATATATATATATATAATCCAGTTAAAGCTTATCTGTGTTCAATTATACCCCCACATATATATCCAATGGGGTAAAATTAAAATGTGTCATTACATGTTGTGACTTGAGAGGCATTCCTATTAATAGTTGCTAACATTTATACTTTTTTGTTAAAAGTAAAAAATTCTAAAAATCAAATTATTTTAAAGGTTCGATCGCTACAATAATATACCCCATCCATCATATCCCACTATCTAAAAGAAAATCTTCAATACGGATAAGATATATTTAATTTAAATAATATACTGTAAGTAATTGAAGACCTTTTTAGATTTTGATAGAATATCGTGAGTAATAAAATCACGTATTGATACAAATATATTTGAAGAAAATTTATTTTAAGCGCTATGTGATAAGTGGTATCTGGTTTCTATCACTAACACTTATTCTGCTACGCATTTTCGCAAATTTGTTTAGTAGGCTACTCGCTGTTTTATATGTTTCTCCTGCATCGAATATGTCATGACTAAAATTCTTTAAGTTTTTCATCATCATTATCTATTAACAAAATACCAACTTTCTGAATTTGAGCAAAAGAGACCTGTTCAAAGTCTCCGCGTAGTTTGAGTGTTTCGACTTTTTTACAATCCTTATATCGAATTATATCTGTGTGTTGCCTCCTCATTTGGGATTAAATTGTTAAGTAGCTTGGTATTACATCGCTGTTCAGCATTTCCATTTTTTTATAATTATATCGCCTCAAGCAAGGCAGTTTACTGCCACTGGTGCGCAGGGGGTTACGTAGGATAAAAGTTATGAGAAAGAATGGCAAATTATAGGAGTGTTAGGAAGTGTGTAAGAGAAAGATACGAGTACTGATGATGTTGTGAACGGAGAAAGGAGTATGCTAAGGAGGACGCAAGTTAGTGATATAGGAGATGACTACTGATTTTACATTTAAATTCTTGGAGATTTTAGCTGTCGGGGAAGCAAGTAGATGGAAAAGAGTTTCACAGGTGGGAAGTGCGAGAAAAGAAGCTGATGGAATACAGTTTGCGTTTACATTTTTTTTTTTAGAAATGAAATTTTCCCGTATTTCATTTCTTTTTTATGATAGGTCAGTCTTCATTCGCTATTCAAATGTGCTTCGGATTTCTGTGTCACATTTTGGATTGTCTGTTATAGGCTTTTACATATAGTTATATTTGTCAATTTAATTGATCTTGGTTTCGAGAATTAGTATCTTGCGTCTTGGGATGTTTCCTTTAACCATATATTCCTATTATTGTCACTGTGTCCAGCCAGGACATTTTTCTCATCAAAATCTACTTTTCACATTTATAAATCTACTATTCCTCCGTGAATTGAATACTCTTATTATATCTCGCCGTGTGCTCCTCTTATTCATCTTGAGGTTCTAAAAAAGAAATCAAAAAGAGGGTGTGCAATATGGTTGATCCGGAATTATCGTCATATTCTATCTATTTGATTCGCTTCTATCTCATATATTTTCTACAACATCTTATGTACCCTTTAGTCTTACGTTTTAAACCCCTGGATGCCTGTGGTGTCCCTGTTTTGTTTGGGATCAAATGATTATAAAAACATGATGTTTATTCCTTATTTCTTTATATTTCCTCTACATTCCTGCAGTCTTATCAGTTTTTGACAACATTGTAATACCTACGCGTCAATTTTGTCTAAATACTACCAACCTATATTTTTCTAAATATTCCGGAAGAAAACCTGACACACCTTTGTAAAATGAGATTCCAAACAAACTGGCATACGTACGTACTTTTCATAAAATATATACGATTAATAACAGTAATCGGGAGATAATTTTCAACTAGACGACTTTTCTTTTTTAAATGTTTCAACATATTTAATAATTTCATTGTTGATATTAATATATGTACCGACTTGCATTCAAATTTAAAATTGTTATCGTATTTAATATCGACTTCTTTTAAATGGCGTTTTCCAAACACTTTCGAATATCTGTCTAAAGAGAAATGTTTATCCATTAATTATTTTCATTTCAAATAGCCAAGAGGTTAGATATATTGTGTTCTTATCACAAATTTTGTTGATTTTGAATATTCACAGTTTTCTTATAATATAAATTGCTGTTAAAATATTTAGTTCTTGAGATTTCAAGAAAGAATTACACCCAAAGTTTCCAATTTGATCGTTTCATTCATAAAACAATTGGGAAATAATCCTGAGAACTCATTCAAATTATAAGACGCTCGGAAAAATTACTTTAGAATAACAGAAGTAAATTCGTAAAATCTCTCAAACCTTGGCAGAATAATGTCTACAAGCACACACGCTCGATATACATATGTACATATATATGCAAAATAAAAGTGGTTTGCATACAGATTTTATTTGGTTTCAGGATAATATTGATAAGTAATCAGTTCGAATTTCATAATAAAACGGTACGCTGTCTACTTTGTATCAAAATATTTATAGCTTTTTGAATTGAGAGTTAGGACGTGTTCGAGCTCAAGAGAAAGCAAGGAATCAAAATACTGGTTGACAAGGCAAGCAGATCCTCATCAGTTTACGGCCTATCAAGTTGAATACACCGGTTCTTGCTCAATCACCGAAGTTAAGCAACGTTGAACGATGGGTGACCGCTTGGGAATACCAGGTGCTGTAAGCGTTTAGTGACGGATGTGCGTTGTGGTGCAGTGGATATCGGCTCGGAAAGAGAAATCAGTGAGCCGAGTTCGAATTCCAGTTGAATACCCTGCATTCACTTAAGCACTGGTACCCTTGGGAAAAGGTATTAATCCGTCCCTTCCTTCGAGTTATGTGTTAAATAACAAGGGTAGAAGTTGGGAACACTGCCCTTAAAAAAACAAATCTCAATGAATCTTGTTACTCGAAAAGAAAAAAGTATTACTAGACACAAAACTTATATAAAACAACAATACATTGCTGAAAGAAAAACTGTATTACCAGCAATGAAAAAAAATTAGTTGGCAATAAATGACCCACCGAGGTTGATATATCATAAAAATAAAGCAACCAAGTTGTTTTGCTCTTCACAGTTTACTAACTTAAGTAAAGATTTACATTGTAAAGGTTGTTGTTCTCATTTTTCCGATATATCAACGGCGTTTTTGCCGTTGAACGCTCTTGCCTTCTTCAGGTGATGGAAATTTTGAACCAAACCCTTTATTTCGTCTACCATGGTAGATTGTTCCCAAAGAATTATAGCCGAGTGGATAAAATTGTTAACTGAAGTAATCTAGAGATTTGATCCAAGGATTTGTGCGTTCAATAACAGGTCATGCGCAGAGGCAAACAAAAATTTAGAGAGTTATGTTACTAAAAGAAAATAAAAGAAACTTAGATATCCTGAAGTTTCATGGCACTTGAAACTATTGTTCTCATTCAATGATTCACGCCACTCCCGGATAACTTACCGCTCTTCCTTCAACTCATCTGTGATATCCGGAAGTGGCATGGCTCATGAAATGAGAACAATATACGCCAGGCCTCGGTTTGAAATTCTAATCACCTTGAAGGATGTCGAACTTTATAACGGCTGAAACGTGGTTTTGTCAATAAAGATGAGTACAAGAGTTCGAACAATGTAAATAATATAAATAATTACAATTCTCATTTTATAAGTATATACAAATATCGAAATAACAATTCCACAATATCAATATAGAAGGTTTTTAATTTCAAACTCCTCTAGAAGTAATATTTAGTGGGCACATATTTTTGAGTAGATCTACCTTTTTAAAATATTGTACATCTACTGGCCTCTATGTTCAAGAATCCTGATAAAAATAATCAGCCTTCCGGCAATGCTCGAACCTTGATTTCTTATAATGAGGGAAAACATTGTATGTCCAACTGCATCTTTTATCAGGATTATACGGTGAAATTTCCTTTATAATAAATGCACAGAACTACATATATCAATTGACACTTCACAAATACTTAAACTTACCTGCAACAAAGAGCAGGGTGTCTACTAAAATTTGAGAGTCCAATATATATAATTTTTAAAGCAACCTGTCGGAATATAAATAATATCAATTTATTCTTGAGAAAGAAGTTTAATATTTATTAAGAATAGTCCGCCATATCAGCTCTTACTATTGCACGTATTCCTCATTTGCTCTACAAATGGATCACTCAGATAGGATAAGCGAAGTATAAAAGTTTAGTTCTTTGTTATAGAACATTACTTCTAGTTTTATAGCTTATCATTATCAGAACAATGCATTTTAACTTAACCTATTTTAACCCAGTGTCTTTATTTGAGGACAGCATAAAAACCTGTAAAAATAATGGGTATGAATCATTATATAAAAACATTATTATATATAGATCGTGAGAACATGTTCATTCATCAATAAAATTACCTTCCAAATATTACCCGGTTGGAAGAAAATTCTTGTGATATGTAAAATTATTCAATGTTCTAAAACCGGAGGACACTGGGTTAAAATGGGTTAACTATGTACACCATAAATACAGTTTGTATCGTGAGAAAATGACAGAAATATACTATTCCCATTTATTGCTACAACGTTACAGAAAACTGGAAAAATCTACCGGCAACTTGACCTTGTAACGTTGGAAATACGTTGCACTGCAATTTTACAATAACAATTTGAACTACTACTACCGGCTATTACGAAGATACACGTCAGACCATAATAGGCGACTATTTGCCTCTGTTTGTAATGATTTTTAGAGGATCTTGAATGAGGTTAATCTTCTGCTTGCTGAGAGAATGAGGCAGAGTATAGCAGCTCGCAAACTCAGCTCCAAATATTATTCACGGCTCTGCAAACGTATGCTGACCAACAGCAAACGGTCCCTTAATCAATAAATTAAGGCCCTCACGGCCTCTGTGAACAAGGACGAGATCCTCTTCCAACTCCACATTTGACTCGTGTTGAGTAACCGCACCTGACTCCCCACTTAGAACTGAGGCTCAACTGAGAGATGCTTACATGACCCCCTGTCTGTTATCTAAAAAAATTTCAAACGTGAACCTCATAAAGCAAGCGGAGGTAACGGAATCCCAGTCATTGTCTTGAAGAAATGTACCACTGAACTATCGTCTTTCTAAAAGCTATAATTACTGCCTCTCTGTCTTCTTCTGTCATTCATGATTTTAAAATCTCAAGGAAACTGTCGGAACCATCCAATTATGTCCCTATCAGTCTCCTACCGATTTTCGGAAAAGTGTTCGAGGCTATTATCAATACTGAAATAATTCAGCATCCTACTGCCCATAAATTATTCTCAGACAGACAGTATCGCTTCCGCTTTGCAAAGTCTACTGCCGATATGCTCGACCTTCTCTTAGTAGATATACCAGGAACTCGATAACTCTGCTAATGCTCGAGCTGTTGCCCTGGATATCTCAAAAGCATTTGATAGAGTCTGGCACGCCGGGCTTCTCCGCAAGCTACGGGGTTATGGTGTCACTGGATAATTGCTTGGTTCGATCCAATGTTTCCTATAAAATCACATAATGTAGGTCTTGTTGAACGGGCACGCCTCCTCATTCTACACGAACGCTGGCGTCTCCCAGGGCTCTATCCTAACCCAAATTCTCTTTTGATCGTCATAAATGATCTTGTTGACGTCGTCAAATCCTAAGTATCTACGCAGATGACATCACCATTAACTCGCGCATTAGTGAGAAATCTGATGAAGTGTACAAACATATCCTCTCTCTTGATTTTGAGAATGACCTTCACTCTTTGGTAGACTGTGGGTATGAAGTGGCTTGTAATTTTCAAATGCTTCTAAAGTAAAGCTGTTATCTCTCAACCATCACAGACAATCACTCTCACCCCCATAGGCATGGGCCAAGCGAGTCTCCCTGGAAACAATATAATACCTCTCATCGGCCTCACCCTCTCTTCCAACTTCAAGTGGAACCATTACATTGAATCAATAGCTTAATCTTGTGCTTAGAAATTTGGGTCACTGTTTCGGGCTTGGAAGTTATTTTCTCGCCTGAATATATCTTCTACATATATAAATTAAACTTCCGAGTGCCCGTTTGTCATCAAGTCTATGGCTTCTCTGAGATCAGAAATCGCAACATAGCAGAGCAAGTAAAAGATTTTCGACTGATCATCTGACATCTATGATCACCTTGGGACGGAAAGAAATTGAACAGCTGCAGACTCATGTGTGAGTAACTTACTCTCAGTTAGTGCACGCAACATAATTTTGTGATTAGGAGGGGTTTGGTATCATAATTATTTAAATAAGTTTATTAAAATCTACAGTCAGAATTCTAAGGATTGTAAGTGATCAACATCATCCTGTGTTTTAGGAACTGTTTCCTGACAAAAATACCATCTTTCAAAACGATAATGCACCCTACATACTGCTAAAGTTGTAGCTTAATAGCACAAAGAACATTCTAGTGAGGTAGAACATCTAATCTGACGTCCACAGACCCCAGATTCCAGTATCATTGACACATTGTGGTTCATTTTACAAAGACATACAATGAGTCGATATCCTTCACCATCGTCACTGAAGGAATTGGAGACTGTTTTAGCTGAAGAATGGATCAAATTTCTTCTTGAAACAACTGAAACTTTATACGTGTCAACCCCGCAAGTATTTGAATAGAGAAAAACTCTAGGCTAAGAAATTAAAACAAAATTAAGTTTTATAGATGACTAAAATGACACTAAACCATATATTAATTGGGAATTAGAAATCACATATAACGGATTCACCTGTTTCAGCATATATTGCATTAATCATTTCGGCGATATAACCACCTGTTGAAATAAAAAGGTAATGTAGAAAGCCTAATTAATCATGATAAGAAGAGAATTTAACGCCATAAATGGTTGGATACAGACTTGAATTCAGTCAGGGATATATAGCAGATGTAACGCCCATATCAAAGTTGTAATTAACAAA
The DNA here is from genome assembly GCA_037127315.1 of Ascarosepion bandense. Classification (NCBI taxonomy): domain Eukaryota; kingdom Metazoa; phylum Mollusca; class Cephalopoda; order Sepiida; family Sepiidae; genus Ascarosepion; species Ascarosepion bandense. The sequence continues at coordinate 4,093,477 of JBBBDQ010000663.1, forward strand.
CGGTTTTTAAAAAGAATTATACTACTAACTGGAGGTTGATACTTGGTAAAATATCTCTCATTATCGATCATTTCTATTCACAATATAAGAGAACAGGACTCTCCACAATTTCATACAATTTAATGTTATCAACATTACTGGCAATATATTTTCCCTAATTGTTGTCACATTCTTTTCATCTTTAAAATAAAAATATTCTGTGACTTGTTATCCACCAAATTTTAATAATTAATCATTCCCTCATATTTAGAACTTATGGCCACAATACGTTGAAAAAATATTTCATTTGCAATTTCGAAGTTAAGCAACAACCAGTCTAGTAAGAGCCAGTTACGTTATCGCATAGGAATTGCAGGTGCTGTAATATTATATGTGCGGGTAGTAAAATGTTCTATATTTCGGAAATTTTAATGGGAGAACAGAGTTCCAATATCCGCTGAGTTCGTTATATTCACTTACGAGCAAATATTCTTCGGAAAGGCATGGCTCCATCTCTTCCTTTACTGAAATGAGTTAATTAGTAAACGTTTATCTACTAAAGAATTTTTTTGAAATTTTTAGAACTTTCTTTAGCATTCGTTCTTTCTTTCTTTCTTTTTTTCTTTCTGTTGATACGTATCCTGTGTCAACAGTACCAGGATGAAAAGCTCACTCTCTCATCCAGTGGATCATATATGAGGTAACTGGCAGTAATTAGAATTGTTCGATTTGGTCTCTGCCAAAAAATGGTAAATCTGCATGGAAATTGTAAGCATTTTGACCTTACTGGCCGTCTCAATTGTGGGCTGTGAGATCATTTTCTTTATATTTTCTCTCCTCTTTATTAAAATCCTATTTTGTTTGTGCCTAGTCTAAACTGGTGTCAGGTTGCATCTATGTTTATTTCTTTTAAACGTAAGTCATTTTAATGTATTTTTCTCGCTCTAAATGTGCTTTCATGTATCTGTTATCCATGATTGAACGTTTACCGTCATATCTTTTTTATATATTTTTTTGAACTTTTAGAATGACCGTCTGCTACCACTCCTCGAGGTCTGTCCTAGTGAACAGCAGACATGAACAATTGTATATCGATAAAAACATCTAAACCATACAAAATAAAACACCTAAACCTCTCAATATTTTCCGCACGAGCATCCGTGGAATCCTTTCTCCACGAAAAGTCCCTGGCATCTGAGCGCGCTGTCAGACTAATCTTTACGCCTTCTAAAACGAAGCTATATCTCAACCATTGAAGGCACTCTCTCCTGCCCTCCCCCGCCATATTCATGGACCAAATGAGTCTCCCTGAAAGCAGTATAGTGGGTCTCCTCGGACTCACCCTCTCTTTCAACCTCAAGTGGAACCATTATGTTAAATCAATTGCTAAATCTACTGCTTGGGCGCTTGTGTCATTGTTTCCATGAAGTTTTTCCACCTAAATCCTTCTTGCACATATACAAATCAACCATACAACCCTGCATAGGAATACTGTTGTCATATCTGGTCAGGTGCCCCTGCTATTCATCTCAATGTTCTCGACAGGCTCCAAAGGTGAATCTGTAATGTGATAGATTCAGACCTGGAGGCTCGACTTCAGCCACTTTCTCACCGCTGGGATGTGGTATCCCTCTGTTTGTTCTACAAATATTTTCATGACTTCTGCTCGAATGAACTTTGGTTACTGGTGCCCGCTCCAGAAGGTTTTACTCGAGCAATATGACTAGTAACAAGCTCTAACAATTTTACAGTTAAATATACCAAATGCAGCGGATAATTCTACTCCAGCACCTCATTTTCACGCACTTCCCGCCTGTGGAACTCCCTTTGGTATACTTGGTTTCCTGACAGCTACAATCTCCAGGACTTTAAATGCAATGTCAATTCACAACTCCTATCCACTTGACTGCAGTATTTTCCTCGTCCTTTCTATATCACCCTGATTATCTTGTTTTTCTTTTACACTACACCATCACAACTGTCATCATACTTTTATTCCGATCTATCTCTTTTTCTTTCTCTGACAACCCTGTAACTGGCTCGTCTTTCTCTTCGCTTTTCTCCTTCTTAAACTCTTACTCTCCTATGTAATTCCCTGTCCATCAGTTTGGGGCGAAACGATTAAAAAACAACATCTCAATAAAATTAACCATGAGATAATAAGACGCAGAAAACAAATCAATGAAACTCATATGTAATCCATAGAAGAAATAGAATGTTAATATTTGATATTTTTCTAAATCAAATTTCCTTCGCCCATAATTAAAGTAATTTAATCAATTCCATTTTCTTAGTTAAACTAAACTATGCTCAATGTTTACATGGGGGGGTCATTACGTAACACAAACTCCCACTCGTTATTTCTGATAGCGAATTCCTCTACTGAATAAATTAACCTTAAGAACAATGAATTGACAATAAACTTTACTTTCTGGCGTTTTGCTAAACAAAACTACATATATCCAGATACTCATACGCAACTATTATTAAGAGATGTGATTTCAATGCCATTGAAACTATAGAGTGGGGGTAATACCGAAACAATAATAAATCCTGATTATTGGCTGACACAATTGTAACGACATCAGTTATGCAAACAACACGGTGCTAACGGCAGACATAAAGTTTATTTTCCAAACTTCTTTTTAAGTTGTAACATCTTACTTATATAATACATAGGGAATTAGCGCAAACGCTAAGCTACCAAAATCACTAAGGCCTGTCAAGTATAGAAATAAGTATGAGAACCAGTAATACAGTGCTAGAGAATATCATTAGCATCAAGATTACAATATGAATTTAGTAAAAGTGTGATTACTGTGACATTAGTTTTATTAGTTTCAATAATTCATACATTGATGTCTTTAAGGACACAAGGCCCAGTGTATAAAAGCGATCGTTCGAGCTAGTGGCTTAACTCAAAGCGTGGTGAACTCAGTACCTGACTACAGTAGTAGTGAACAAATAACTTAAATTGGAATTAAAGAGGGAAAATGAAGACATCTGGAAGCGGCATAGCTCATGCATTGAGAACTATGTTCATCAGTTATCAAAATAAAAGGTTCGGTTCAAAAATCCAATCACATGAAGAAGGTTGGAACGGAAAGTGTTCAAGACATTGTGAATATGAATATGACAATAAAGCAACCGTTTAAACAATGTAAATTATGTTTATTACACCATTACTTTTTCTACAAGTTAAATATACTATAAATTTTATTCTCTTTCACTGTCACTAATCCTCGAATGATATAATCTCTTATTTTGGGGAATAGAGAAAAGTTCTTTGCGATTCTGAGACGCCACTCCACAATATTCAGAGAAGAATGGCCTTTGTCAAAACCCTCTGGTTTTCCACTTTTAAAAATTTATTTACCGTTGATCGTGAGAAGCTCTTTACAGATTACAGTTTAGATAGATAGATAGATAGATAGATAGATAGATAGATAGATAGATATTTTTCAATGTTTTGATTATGATTTTGAGTAACTGCTATTTTGTATGCAACATCCTCGGTAGTATGATGAACTACATCTAGAAGCATGGTTTTAGATCGGGGGGGGGGACTTTCAGGAGCATAGAAGCACCCCGTAACGGCCGTTGTTCCCAAATCCAAACTGATCAAAGATAGCAGCACCTGTTAATTTGTAAGCTATAAGAAAATAATACAATCCAAAACTGAGATAAAAATATGAAACTATGAAAATATGTTAGAAAAAAATATATAATAAATTTTTATAGTCAATAAAATTACCAGCAATTTACTCCTAAGAAAAAATTAATAAAGCTCGGAAATAAACCACAATTCGGATGTAAATGATCAATAAGGAGTTGAAATGCCGTTCAACAAACCAAAACAAAACAAATTTCTTCAAATTCCTACAAACAGCCATCAATCTTAGGAAAGATTTTATAAAATGAAGCATACGTAGTTTCACACAATGCTAGTTGCTAATTAATGAATGAAAGCTTCATAAATATGATTAGTGGTGCAAATTAAAAATATATATATATATTAAAAAACGAATAAGTGAAAAATATAATTGATTATTAGATATTACTAAATAGCATAATTGCTATTTAGCGTCAAAGGATATATTTTGTCAAATATTCCCCCAATCTTAATTATATAGGGTGTTCCATTAAAATAGATCAAAGGTAACAATAAATAAAAGAGTGTTATTTGTAAAATTGTATTGAAGTCACTATTAGATCATGTTATTTGAGTCATGACAATCATTGCCGGAATTGAATGATATTGATGTCTCAGATTTTTGTTTCTGACAGGACAACGCCACATGTCACACAGTCAATGCAAGAATGGTTTTATTTAATGTGAATATCCCAGATCTCATCATCTTTCGAAACAGTGATGTCATCGGCCACCACGATCATATGACTTGACGCATTTAGAATTCTTGCTTTAGGATCATCTCCAAAGTTAGATCAATGCAAACAAACCAACAGATAACAAAGCATATTCGTGATATCGAGAAGCAACTATGCAGACACGTCATAACGAGTAGAGATATGCTGCCGAAGCCTCGCGGACATTTTAGCCATTTTATTTTTTAAACGTAACTACAATGACTCAAATAACAGGATCTAATAAGAAAATTAATAAACAAACGTTCGAGATTATCCAAAAATGTACACGACTAACAACTATAACTTAGTCTTCATCGCAACACAGCGCTATATACGAAAAACGTTTTTTTAAATTAATAAGGCAAGTTCGAAGGATTTGCTGACATAAGTTTATGCGGACATTTGTCCTTGCTTTGGTGCTATGAACTCGCAACTATATTTTGTAAAATTATTTATTACATACTCTGTATATGTACATGTGGCTATATAGAAGGAGGATAAAGTAGTTCTGTTATTTGGCCACATTTGCTTGTGTGCATGTGTTCAGGCACACATAGACTCATATATGCTTGGTATAGTCAAGTTTAGACACCATTATCCTTGTTTTGATATTTTGTTATCCACCCTCAATTTGAATATGATTCAATGGTTAACCAATGAATGTGTCCTTACCTCAAACTTTCTGATCAACTTTATTTTTCCAATAAAAGGCTTATTTCTTCGACTGGCATGAACATAAAGAAACAGAAATACTATTATTTGGATAATTTGACACTTTTTTTTTTGCATTTTGGAGTACGGAAAAATAAATCCAGAAGCAATTTTGATTAAATTGGTCTTACCGCTTCTAGTTTATATAATCTGACATTTGTTTTTGTCATTAATTGTTATCAATTCGGAAAAAATAATTCATTTGAGAAAATTATTTGAATAATATTCCGCAACATTTTATGGCAAAATATCATTGGGATACGTAAAGAAAATTAATTGATTAAGTAATTAAAACTGAAACAGATTTATTTAACCTATATATCGACATCAACCTTTGACGTCACAAACAAAACGACAGGAAATCTGATCTATGAAAGCAATTAAAACTACCATGTCGGGATTTGAAGTAAAAAGAAAACTATACAATGGTTTAATAGATTGCTAGCTATCATTAAGAAAAATGGTAATTTTACTATGATGTAAGTGCTTCAGTGTATGTAAGTTTGCTTGTATATATATTTCACACAAAATTTAATCAGTACTGCCACTGATGCGCAAAACCGTTACAGTGAGAGAAGAGGGTAGAAAAATTAAAGAAAAAAAGAAAACAAAGTACAGGTGAGGTTTAAGAAAGGAGAAAAGAAAGATGGGAATCAAGGAGATAGAATATTGCAATCGACGTTGCAATTAATCTTTTGGAGATAGTAGCTATTATGTCAGCAAATACACTGAAGTGAGTTCCAAAGACGGTAATTGCGAGAAAAGAAAATGATACATTTGAAGTGGCGGTAACAACTGCCCAGTAGATAAAAGTGTGGGACCTAGTTGCCAATCAAGTAGCACGAATAACCTCATGTAATTGAAGCACCAGGGAATGAAGCTCGTCGGAGCAAATATTTGTAGAAAAGACAGAGGGAGGCCACATTAAGTTGGATAGAAAGTGTCGAAATCGAGCCGCTAAATCACGATCGGTTTCATTGCAGTTTCTCTTTTGGATTTTGTCGGGAAGCACGAGATTAACAGTAGAAGAACCCAAGCAAATATTGCAACGGTATTAAATGAACGGACGAATGGTATATTTTTAAATCTGCAAAAGGGATTCTTATATATATATATATATATATATATATATATATATATATACTGCACTGTTTTCACTACTACTATAGTCGAACATTATTACAGGTTTAATATTTCACATGTGATTGTGTGTTTTGTTGATGTCTTGTTTAAATTACTTCGTTATATACGCTTGTATAGACCGGTTGGGAAACTGTTAGCCTTTGTTTTAATGGAGACAGATCAATGACTTTTGGAGTGTGTGCAACACAGCTGCTTTAGTCTCATTTATCTTCGCTATTTTTTGGAATGTCATAATCAATGTAATTGTTTAGCCGCAGCAGTAAGCGTGATATGAAATGATACGACGGCAGTGTCGATCAAAGCAACGGAAAAGCAAGAATATAACAAAAGCACTAAAAGGCGAACTTGTTGATTAGTTTTTCGCTAGTTATGTGTATGACGTGAAAGGCTTAAATCATTGCGAATCATTGTAACTACAATTCAAAGATGTATATTGTTCCGATAACCTTTGTATTTTCCCAGGAGATATAAAGGTGGGGCTAAACTCATTGTAAATGCCGATATTCTGTGAATGAAAAATTATTCAAAGTTTTGTTTCTCTGAGAGACAAAATTTCTATAACGTCAGCGTGGTCTAAAACTGCAACAGTCATCAGTGATGCCTAATTTTTGTTTTATATCAAGAAGAAGACAATTATCGAGTTTCTCTGTTTCATTTGGTTTGTAAATTGGTTGTAAAAACGTCGTCCTACTGTTTTTTTCCCATTCTGATTGATAAGGGTTAAGGTCAATTGAGCCAATTTTTAAATAAATGTTGTCTTCTGGCTGACAAGAACTGTTATAGACCCTAGTGAAGTCCAGATATTAACTCGTAACTGTAAAGCGAAATAGGGATAACTTTTTCAAGTATAAATGAATATAACCGAATGTAATAAATTTGACTGACATTCGAGAGCTATGTTTTCATTCCAAATCTTTAACCGTTACGCCATCTGTACATCCGTATCCATGATTCTCATCGGAAAGCAATTGATATCGGCGTATCCAGCATTATCTGTCGACGATTATTAAGAAGTAGGTAATCTAGTCATATCTCCTTGGCCATCAACTAAGGAAAAAAGCCGTCGGCCACTTTGTCTCTCCTCATGACGTAAATAGTCTTACCAGAATTTGAAACTAGAATGACTCTACTCACAAAACTTCAGACCAAGACATACAACATCTGTTTACGCGGTAAAGATCCACCGAAAAAATATAAATTTATTGTACAGATTCTTTTGAACATAATTTCCATGCAATATGATTTAGTTGTGTCTCAGGATCAAGTGTCAATAATAATCATTTAAATTCTACCGGAAGGGGAGGAAATGAAAAAGAACACCCTTTGTGTGTGTTGTAGTATTTTTTGAAAAGGAAAGTTTTTAAAGCTATCACGTAATACACACTGCTGAGCATCGCGTGAGCGTCTATGTTTTTTTTAATTACATTTTTTATTACATTTTTATTACATTACAGTCGTATATAAAGTCAATACAACACCAGAAAAACATCCTTGAAAACGGCTTATGAGGAGGCTAAAAGTACTTGGAAAGTAGGAAATTATGGAGTATTGCGACATTCTTTATGTCCAGTAATAAGGAAACATGTAAGAATAATGGAAGAGTTAAATAAAAATAATAAAATTTTCATTTTCCTTCTTTTTAAAGAAACACACTTATATATATATATATATATGTGTGTGTGTGTGTGTGTGTGCGTGTGTGTGTCTGTGTGTGTGTGTGTGTGTGTGTGTGTGTGTGTGTGTATATCTTCTACACTTTATTTTATCCATTACAGTGAAAATCCATCAATACACTTTTTGTATGCTAAAGAAAATTTAAAGTGTCATTTGATATATGATTTGTTATTTTACTTAAAATACTTACTTAGTTTGGACTGTTGTCCACATCTTTGTACCCACATTCACCTTGTTCAGATGATTGGACGTTCGAACTGAACTTTTCCACTTCGTTCAACGGTGTAGATTGTTCTCTTTTCTGGAGTCATGCCGCTTCTCTTAAGCCCGTAATAAAGAGTTCTAGAGAAAAACAATTTCAAAAACATGATTGTAATATGAGCTCTGAATAACAAAAATTGGTACTGAGGCATTATTAGTCCCAAAAATTCAAAAGCTGATGTTCTCAAGGGCACATAAACCGTTGATTGAATTCAGTTACTTAAAGTCAAGAGTTGTGAGTTTAATACGTGACTACAACCAAATTGAATATAAAATGTTAAAAAAGATAACCGATACTGAGAATAAATTCGTTATGTTATTATTATTATACTTGCACAAGAACAAGGGATGCTGTGAATTTTAGAAGTTATCTTTTTTTTTCTATTCTTTAATGTTGTTTTCTTTCTTTCCATCATTTCTGTAATTAGTTATTCCACACTGTGATATTAGATCTGCCAGGAATGTTGAAATGCTGTAACGGACAGGGCGTAAAGTTACTGTAGATGAACTTGCGATTAAGACGTTCCCAAGATATTTCCATTGTAGGGAATTATTTTCTTCTTCGATGAGAGTAAAAATTGTGGTAAAGAATTTTTACAGCTGGAAAGCAACTCAGTTGACATTCCTATTGTGTAAAATGTCCCTGTTTTGTTCATATAATCTTTTGTTTAGATCTCATGTTGTTTCTCCTATGCATTTTTTGTGAAACACTATTACGGGCGATGGAGTAGAATCTTCCTTCATGTTTTAGCCCATAGTTATTTATTGTTTTTAATGTTGTAGTAACAACAATAATTATTTTGAGTTTTTGATTGTAGATGTGATAGTGTTAGAAAATAATTAATACGGGATTTTGAATATGTGTATGAAAATATTAGATATACAGATTTGTCTATAGTATTCAAACAATCTATCTATATCTCTCTAAATATATGTGTGTGTGAGTGTGTGTGTGTGAGTGCGTGTGTGTGTCCTATAACTACAAATAAAGAAAGTTATATTTACTATTAACTATTACTTTAGAATATGTACAAACTACAAACAACTACAAAATTGTACATTTTGTTTCGACATTGAAAGAACAATGTCTCATCAGGTAGTTAATAATGATGTTAAAAAAAATAAACGTTCTTTAAAAAAATTAAGAAAACACCACTTACTGTCATTTCTAGAAATCATTTTGTACGAGGTAAAAACATATTAAAAATATGGGAAAAAGAAATAGGATAATAAAGATGAGAAAGTAAGACGAAAAATCAAAAAAGGAAAAGGAACAGGATAGGGAAATATACAGAGGAAATAAAACGTAAACATCAAAAAAAGTAAGAAAGTATTGAGAGGAAGAACCCAATCAAGACGGCTAAGAGAGAGAAATTTTAAATTTAGGCCAGAAGTGAATTGCAAACAGATACAAAGATCGGCATTGTTTTAAGTAAAATTCTTTTGCATTTTAAAACAAATCATTAAATCACATACACAAACAGAGAAACAATTCATAAAACGCAAATTATTGGATATTTAAAAACATAACACGAAAATATAAATTCATCAGACTAATATAGAAAATTGGAGAAATTAAAAACATATTAAATTAAAATTAAAATTAAAAATTAAATTTTTAAAAGTAAATTTAAGATTAAAACTAGGGAGGTGTTGGCTGACATAGACACCCAGCCCATGCATGTGGACATTGGAATCCTTCCTTAAAAGGGGAAGATAACCAGGGATGAAGAGGTCAGAGGAGGGAATAACTGAGCTGAGGTTAGTTTTTGCAGAGCGCAAGGATGTCAGGGGACTTTTTATGCAGGAACGCTTCTACACTAGGAAAGTTAGTACGAATGCCCCGGATATCAGTGAAGGAAAGGTTAATGGGTTTAGGTGGTTTGGATTTAACTGGTTTAGGGTCATTTCTGATTTGTTTAGTCATGATTCTGTTTGTAGAAAGGGACCTAGGGTAGAGGATACAGGCGGTCATTATCCACGATCTGTGCTGGGAGGGAAACTGGCTAGGGCTGCAACAAGGTGTGGCCTCGGTGTTGCCCACCGAAAGCGCTTGCAGGGACACCTATCCATGCGCGACATGGCACTACAAGAAACCCGATATTATACAACTGTTGATCAGAGCAGCCGCTCTTGACGCTACGCAAGAGTTAGGGCTTCTAACTACCAGTCGGAAGCAGCAACCAGGAAACTGCCAACCCGGTACTCTATCAGTGATGAACCGTTGCCACCAACCGGCCAGATCGCAGGAAACTCACGGAAGCACCAATATCAAGGTCTGAAGAGAGAGAAGAGAAAGCCGGAAACCACATCCTAAACAGGAAACAAGGGGCAAGCCTCTACTCCAGTTCAATAGACGTGGGAGGAGTATGGACCGGCGATAGTGTGACCTATCTACTCCTATTAAAAAAAAGAAAAGAAAAAAACACAAAACACAAACTTCCAAAAGTAGAGAGTTAACTAAGTTTTAATTTAGTTAAAGTCCAAATGAAGCATGAACGCCAAAAAGTGAGGAAAAAAAACGAAAAAATACAGATTTAAGAGACAATTCGTAACATACCTTACAGTTTAACACAGGAAATTTGAATTAAGAAAGTTTCACTCTTCAATTCTTGCTTTTCCCAAAAATCAACATCAAGTTAAGCTGCTTGGTGAATTTGAATTCAAAGAACAGACCATAGCAGGGAGGGGTAACAAGTGGCTGCTGATACCTTGGCCAGGATAGGTTTGCATAACAGAATAAATAAATAAATAAAAATCCCAAACTTTTTTTTTCCAAATGAAGCATGAACGCCAAAAAGTGAGGAAAAAAAAACCGAAAAAATACAGATTTAAGAAACAATTCGTAACATACCTCACAGTTTAAATTTGAACGCTTTTTCAAAAAGTTTATTATATCACAAATATGAACTTTAGTAACCCTAGGATATTCTACTGATGAATTAGAGCACATGTAGACAAGGGATTTAGTTAAACACTTACAAGATAAGGGCCATTAGTTGAGGTTTCTACAATTATATAAGTTTTTACGAAGGGGAAAATTAAAATGAATAGTAAAATTACAGTTTTATTGTTGTAAAATTTCAATAGTTTGTTGTTATGTAACTTAATTATTTTTCTAAATTGTTAGAGCAACTATAAATAAGTTTTAAAGAATTCTTATTGAATAAAGAAAAGTACATATTTTACTTAGTATATGTCTCTGTACTGTTTTAAAATAAATTACAAAATTCACTTTCAAATGCCATAATTAGATTTAAAAGTCAATAACGTAATGATCATATATATATATATATATATATAGTTTTGAGTTGACATAATTTTGGCTGCTAAGATTGTTTTTTTTTGTCAGTAGTTTTACTGGTAAAAGGCACATTCGAAAGCAGTTTTTATTTGTGTCTCCATGTGCACAATATCGATATAGAAATAGATCGCTGGTAGTTTTAATGCTAAGAATTTGCTACTTTAATTGTGCACGTTCATGCCGACTTCGAAGTTTCGTGACAAGACTGTTATGATCTCTTCACTCGTCGTGTACGTGTGTATCTGCAGTCGGAGAGGTGAAAATGTGTAAAAATATGTTCACTCAATAATATATAGATGTATCATAATATACATTGATTTATTTTTATTATGCATATGCTTATGTGACCGAATTGATGGCGTTAACATTTCATAAGTATAAAAGTTTTATCTATCCATCATCCAGTTATTTTATAAACGTTATCTTTATCTTGTCTGCTTATGTATCTGTTACTTACCGTACACCGAAAGTAAACTCTCATATATATATATATATATATATATATATATATATATATGTGTGTGTGTGTGTGTGTGTGTGAGAGAGAGAGAGAGAGAGAGAGAGAGAGAGAGAGAGAGAGGTTGTTCGTGCTGGCATCTTGTTCAGATGACTTGACTTATTCGAAGAGTGATGAAGGAATTCATGACAAATGCCTCTTCTGCAAGTGTCTCTCTTCAGTGAGGTGTTATTAATCAAATCAGAATGTGCACAAGCACATTCGTTGTCACGCACACGCATCTTTAAAATGGCACAAACTGCACTGTGGTTTTAGCAAAGAACCACAACTTTGCCATTCCAATTCGCTCTAATGCACACAGCACCCAAATAAATATGGACGTCCATTAGAATTTTTCCTCTTTGCTGAATCCTTCGTGATACTAAAATTTAAAATAGCCATTTGTCGTTGTTGACAATAGATACAGCAGCTTGTTTTCATTAAATGGCGAGATTGCTTTTTTGTATACTGGCACTACATTAACAAAAGTAAAGAACTGTATATGACAAAAACCACATCAACTGAAGCATGTCAACTGCAGCTATAAGTAAAATGGATAAATCAAAGTCGTTTACACATCGGCAGAATGACATACAATGAATGTCATGCTTGTTTATAGTACTTTCGTACAGATGCTTTACCATCTAAAACTCCACGCATGTAGTTCTAGTAACGCTATTTGTTGAAAAACAGCGAAAAATAATTCAAAGTCGTTATAGTTTTTAAAAAAAATCATGCCTCAACTTTTACTATGTATGATTGATGCAAATGCTATATATGCTTTTATCATCACATTTCAAAACGATTCGATTGTTACATCACAGTCCTTAAGCAGAAACTACATTTACACTGATTATATTTTGTGGGTAATTGTATTATCATGGTAATTTGATACTCATTTATCCGACAGGAATTAAATTCGCGCTTTTGCCAAAAAGTAGTCGATATTCACTTACCAATTTGTGCGTATCTTGTTGGCACAAACATCTTTCAGATTTATATATTAGATTGCTTGAATTTATTTAGCGTCTAAAACATTAACTCAAAATATTTATTTTTAATTTAAGAAAATTTCGTTATTTCTTTCAACTATTGTTTTGTCTGCACAGACATCGCCTCATTCATTTTTAACAATAAAATGAGTTTCTGTAATAATACAAGATAAAGTCAAATAAATACATCTATTATTTGATGAACAAATAAATCACACAAAATTCATGAATAAGACATTGGAAAATTTAGATTTAAATTTTTCAGCTTTTCAAAACCAACCATGAAAAGGTATGAACATTGCTTATTTCCTTTATACGATGCTGACTTCCGTTTCCGCCTAAGCAGGCAGAAAATTACATTATTTCAATGACTAAACAATTTACTTGTAAAAACACACTGCAACGCAATCACTTCGTTCGTTCATGAAGCTGAATATACCAAGTAATTATCATTATTTAGAAAACGCAGCTAATATGGATAAGGCGTAAGACTAATTCAGTGGCAGGAACTTATTTTAGGCGAAGTTATTACTTAATTGTCAGGATGTTGTACGAATAAATACATAATTTTTTATATTTTATATGAGGGGAACCTGAAAAGTTATCATCCCAAACAAGATTTTTTACCAAAATCAAACGATTTGTTTATCTGAGTCAGTCAGATTTGTAAAAATTGTTCGTGTCAAGAATTTCTTAGCATTTTCTCGTATACGAAATGTAGGTATTTGTAAGACTATAGGTAGAGAAAGTGCTCTATGTTCATTAGAAAATGAAGTGAGAGAGAAACTGAGAGGCAGATCCATAATCGACTTTTTATGCTTTAAGGTCATTGACAATATGTCAAATTTTCTACCTGTTTTTCGTTTTGTTTCGCTTTTGCATTCATTTAGTGACACGGAAGTAATTTTTCTGAATCCCACACTTCTCCTTATGCATGAAGATATACCTGCTGCTTTGAAGGTTCTTTTTTAAATGCCAAGGACGCGTTAAGTTTATAAGCATTTTTTTTATATTTTATATCTACTGATTAATTTTCTCGGTTTATTAATATCAGGATATTTGTAAATTACTAAATAATTCAAACATGAAATTATATTATGACAAAATACACACACACACACACACACACACGCATATATATATATATATATATATATATATATGGAGAGAGAGATAGTGAGGCTGTTCTCATCAGCAGCAGCATAATATCAGTGTGTTTGTAGTGACAGGTTGCACATGCATATAGGTTTCTCCAAGTGACTCCCTTCGCAAAACTGATGCTGTAATCAGTGCCATTTCCCTTCCCCCATAATTCGAATTTGATGGCCGGTTGTTACTGCTACTCTAAGCGTCAATTTACGCTAATTCATATCATGATCTTAAGCATATCAAATAAAGATATAACAGCCAAACAAAATCACATAAACCCTAAATTTCTTTCTTCAACATTCGTGCTATTCATAACAAATTTTGCAGTATGGATTTGTTTCTCCACGAAAGGTTCCCTGACATTCTCTATCTCTGCGAAACTAACTTCAACCCTACATTATTCTCCTATGATTTCTAGATTCCTGGATGTATTTCTCCCTTGAGAAACGAATCAAATATTCACATGCATGGCCTAGGTGTTTATATCAGCGAATAACTTCCTCTTTTCTAGGGACATTATCCTGTCCACTCCTACACGTATCTCCCTCTCTCTCTACTAAACTCAGCAAGTTATCTCTTCCTTTTCTACCGCTCCCTTCATTCTCACGACTGTTGCATGCTAATTTGTCTATCAGACAATATCAGCAAGGACATATCCCTTCACGCATTTACTAATATATGAATTAAATGACCGTCATACCAAGTAACTGAAATACAGTCTCTATTTTTCTTGGAATCAAAACTTCTCAATTTCTCAATCCCTCAAGCAAGTGGTGGATTTCCTCCCGCTTTTCTCCAGTAACCCTGAAAAATATGTTTCTCTTTTATATCCCTTCCTTACTTGTACCTCTGACTCTTGCTATGTAAGGCAGCTCTACCATCTTGGCAACTCTGAACAGTCTGCGGTGTCTTTAAATATCTTTTTCTACTCCCACTTCTATCCAGGGACCTCCTTCCAGCAGAATATCTTGAACTTGTTCCGTGATTTGTTTTGTGATGAACGTTGCGATTCTACCAGAGAAGCAAGCAATGGGAAGTGAGGTCTGCAAACGGGATGTGCAAGAAAATAAAATGTTAAAGTAGAAGAAACCGTTATTTAACTATTTCTTCAGTAAAAGGGTGTGCTATTAATGTATATCAAATAGCACGCATAAATATATATGGTGGGGTTACCAGAAAAAAGTTTTTCAAACATAATCCATGAAGAGACATGTAGAAAAGACAGAAAAAATCCAACTCATATCGGTGAGAATGTTACTGGAGTCGAGAAGCCAAGTTTGAATCCATTAAATTGCACATAGTTCAATGAATTTTCTCGAGAACCTAAAGATAAATAGCAGGAGCACCCGACCAGATACGGCAATATTATTCAATGCACGAATAAATGGTACATTTATAAATGTGTAAAATGGATACTGATTAGAAAAAAAAGACTCTCTTGCCAGACACAGTGAATGAAACATCCTAGCAGGGGATAATACGATAGATTAGATGTACTCTTTCCTTTTAGGTCAGTTGAGAGAGTGAAACCAAGAAGGCACATCATGTTGCTTTCTAGGAAACATCCATTCCGACTGAATGTAGGAAATATTCTCTATACTTTGGTTATTTACTGGAAAAAATGGGGTTATATTAACTTGAGCTTCTCCCTAAACACGAGTTTTTCTTTCACTCTGTAAACATATATACAATGGATTCCGTTTAGATAGTATTCTACATGACACAAGCAACAGAACATTGGCAGTAAACACACTTCAAGATTTCCTATTGTTCTAGTCTCTGAGATGTTTTCTCAATTTTCTAAATCTCTTACCCCTATTCCGTCAGAAACACAAGCTTCTCAGGTAGGTGATTCGTTCTTTCTCCGGTCTCTCTTGTTCTGTGAGGGTAATATTTCGCATTATATTTCTATTAAATTTCAGCTGTTTCTTTCTGTCTTTTTGTGAATAAATATTTTCGCCATATGAATCACAAATTCGCAACGTAATAAGTATCTTTGTAAAACAGTAAATAGCAGATTGTTACTTTCAAATAATTATTAAAATTTTGTATATCCTTACTTAGATATAAATAGCAAATAAATCCAAACTTCTACTAAACTTTAAAAAAACAACATTTTAAATTCTGGTTTAAATTCAATAGGCAGCTTGTTACCACATAATTTTAGGAATTCAAGCAATATTCAAAATATTCCAACAAAAAATCCTATATTTTTAAAAACATGATTAAAATTCTTCAGTCGTAGATGTTTTAATTTAATTATTTTAACTCAAAGATTGACTGAAATTCCTTCACTATGGAAGAAACAAAAATATTTGTCTCTGTTTAAATATCTCTGAGTAATATAACAAAGTCATTTGTATTTACCTCTATAGATAGTGTGTTGGTTGAGTTTCATTTCAGTCAATGAATAGAATAGAATGTTAAGATTTATTAAGCTTTGTTTAGATATAAACCTAACCACAAAAAAACAGAATAAACACAATTCTCGTGCACTCAACGAAGATCAAACTCATAACTACTGGGTAATTGGACAGTCGGTGTTACCAGGTACATTATAATCTATTGTCACATGTATGGAGCATTAAGTGAAAAGCGAAATCGCTGCTTCTTAATTCTAATTGAACAACCAAACAACCTGCACATCTCATTTAATTATAGTGATAGCGACCTGTGCAGAATCAAGCACAATATTTTGAAATAGCTGAACCCTGAAAACTGAGTCAAAATATGCCACAAAGTACTCAAATGATCATCTGCAGGTTTCAGATGTGTCCTTTATTTAGACTGTTCGCCATACAAGACTATAGGACCCAGTCTGTCCTGCTGTTTTACCGATAACTGAAAGTGAGAACAGAGATGTATTCATACCATTTTCAAGAGTATTATCACGTGTTAGTGAATGTAATAAACTTCGAATGGAAATCGAATTCGGCTCTCCAATTCTATAAACCGTGCTGCTATCCATTACTCTAATGTGACTCTACACACACACACACACACACACACACACACACACACACACACACATATATATATATATATATATATATATATTTAAATTGAACACTAAGTTCAACACCGAGCGGTATCAGTGTGCTTCAGGCTAGGACTTAAAGTATTAATATAGTATATAAATATATGCAAACACTAAGGTTACAAACTGCGTAACGGCTTGCTTAAACATTGCTTTAAAAATAAAGCAGACTGACGCCTCTCGGTGTTGACCGAGATATTGAATAATTTTAGCCATAATTATAACATACCTGGACATTACATTTTTATCAATACATATATATATATATATATATATATATATATATGTGTGTGTGTGTGTGTGTGTGTGTGTGTGTGTGAATGCGTGATTAAATTCTTTAAAAATACTTCGTTTTGAATCTTATCGTACTCAGTTTTCCGCATTTCAATTTCGTAAATAGCACGCTGCCCTTTGAAAAACAAACACTAATAAGAATAAAGTCAATCGAATAAAAATCTTCTTACTTCTGTGTTCGGATATATTAAAATATTAATATTATATTAAAATATATAAGTCTTTAGGATTCTTTAGTTTGAAATAATCCTTTCTCTATGAGCAACAGACGTGAATCATAAGCTGCGTGCGTTGTTCATCCGTTACATAAGGAAACTTTTTACAAAGATTGTGATGGTAGTATAATAGAATTAATCATGCCGACATTTCATTTATGCATTCAAAATGATCCTATGGATAAAAGATTACAAAACATCTGGAGAAAGTTGAAAGATGTGTAAACTTTTAAAATCATTGCGACATTCAAAATGCTAATTAACCTGCAAGATAAAGGGAATAAAACGTAACTATCATTCTAATAATATTTCCTATCAAAGGAGAAACAAGATACTCATCCAACTCTTTCTGAATCCTCTACACTGTTCAAAAATTGAAACTCGAACCCTCTGAAATGTTTGTATTGCATTAATACTAAGCATTATAGTGCAATGTTTCCTAATTTCTGGCTGAAATAATTGTGCCACATCGATCTTTTTCTTACAGATGGTGATCCTACTATAATGTGTAGTTCGTCAAAGGAAAAAACAAAGAAGACGCCTAAATGAAACCAAAAATATAAAATGGCAACAATTTACCCATCGCTCCATATATATATATATATATATATATATATATATATATATATATATATATATCAGTGAGCGGGGAAATGATAGAAATACTTTTTTTAAAAATACTTACATTTAACTAAGAGTTTATAATAGTGAGCGGTTGTATTTATGTAGCATATGTACGCATTCAGTAGTGCAATACAAGTTGTTGCTTTTATAAAGACGCACACAAAAAAACTTCTTGCATAAGTTTGACAATAAAACATGTAAATTGTTTGAAGAACTAGAAGAAGCATAATATTTTGTGATTTTAATTATGGAACTAAACTAGAATTTTCGAAATATATTTAGGTAGATGAAAACTTGAAATCACTATTTAGTATGCTTTCCATAAGTGAGAACTAAAGCCTCAACTCGACGTATGATGAAAGAATGTAACTTAACAATTTGTTTCTTTGGCCTTAAAAGGAAAATCCAATCTCTTTCAAGTTCTTGTTGTTTTTATATACGCCAATGTTTTTTTTTTGTTTTTGTTTTTTTGTTTAATCTGTCTCTGCATCAGACTGTAAGACTAGAAAGTCACCATAAGGGAAAACTAGTATGCCACATGTTTTCTACGGCATGTTTATTCATCATCTTAAAATGTTTTACCTTCTTCTACTTTTTTAACTTAAGTGGAAATTTTTGTTATATATATATATATATATATATATATATATATATATATTAATGCATATTTCATGAAATAATAGAGACAATTTTTGTTTATTTATTTTATGTATTTTTTCATATTGTCTGATGAGCATTATAGCATTATCATGAAATTTAGAAAGAAAATTAAACTATTCATACATAAATTGTTTTATCCAATTTAAGCTTTCGGCTTACATAAGCCATTTTCAAGGATGTCAGATTACAGTATGGTGTAACAATTCTCGGGCAAACAATGATGACCACCGCCTCACTAACTACAACAATAACATACACCATTATCTTCACATCACACAGGAAATACAGCCAACATTTCGGAAAAGCTTTCAAGGTTATTACCAATGCTGACAGCGCATAAACTATTCACAGACAGACAGCATGACTTCCGCTTTCCCAGGTGTAACATTTAAATCTACCAAATGCATCTGACACTTCTACTCAAACTCCTTATCTCGCACTTCCCGTCTGTTGAAGTCTCTTCCGTATACTTGCTTTCTTGAGAGTTACAACCTCCAGGAATTTAAATGCAATGTCAATTCCCATCACTTATCCACTTTACTCTTGTCTTTCCATCGTCATTTCTACATCAACCCATGTATCTTTTCTTTCCTTTCTCACTCTACTTTCTCAACTGTCATCACACCTGTATTCCAATCCTTCTCTTGCCATTTCTCTGACACCATCTGTAACTTTTTCGTCTTTATCTTCGGTCTCCTCCTGTTTAAACTTTTACACTCATATGTAGCCCCCTGCTCATCAATAGCGGTACAGTCTTGTTTTGTGTGAAACAAATAAAACGCTCATATACAAACAATAGTGCCTGAAAGAAAATTCAGTGAGGACTCAAAACAGTTCACTTATTATCAGCTAGTACTCACTGTAATACATGTTGCTTCAAGTATAGTAAATGCTGGGATATGCAAAAAAAAATGGTAGAATTCTAATGCATCATACTAAAATGTCTAAAACACTAGTCTATCTCAACGATCTCCAAAACCTTGGTATGAATATCACTTGTATTCAAGAAAACCACCAAGCTATTATGAGGGTGCGGTTTTGAGGAAGTCCCACCTCTTCTCAGCATATTTTTATAATTGTCGAGGAGAGTCATAGTAAATCGTCCTTCTGACGTTAATTGTTCGAAAATTTTTGTAGATCCGGCAGACAGATTATGCGTCCTGGATGTTGCTATTAAAAAGCTTTCCACCTCATTGAGGTTTATGCATTCAGTGTCAATAGGAAACGCGTAGCCTTCTTTCCTTTAATCGATGAATTTGTGATACCGGCGAAATGGTAATTTATTGGAACAACTTGCTTCATGTGAAATTAAATCATGATTAGTGCTAGTGTGGGGTGTTAGTTATATAGTGTGCGAGTGCTAGTTATCATCCTTTCCGATGTAAAAAAAATACTTTTGTGAAATTTTCATTAGACTCAATTTAACTGACAAATATCAAAATTTAAGCAGAAAGACTGGGCATAGAAAATAGAGGACGGATATATTTCAGCTATATTGACCTGGTTCTACTTAGCAGAGTCAGTTTAGATCTCCACGGTTGTCTAAGTTTTCATAGCGTAATTTATTTGAACCATATGTATGACCGGTGTATTTAACGACAGAAGATGGCATATACGGGGAGTTTTGTGATTAATTTCAATAAGCTTCTCAACGGAGAGTCTCTTTCTCGCATGAAGGTGACTAGATCGGCTAGTTTAAAGGGAAGTATAACAAAGGAGGAAATCTGGGAAGCCCTGAAGATGGTCCGGAATGATAGAAACTCCGGTCATCGATGGTTGCTTTACGAAAGGTACTTGAGTTTGTCAACTAGTTTGTCCCCTGGATAGAAATTCTCTTTAAACACTGGATGGAACAAGGGATAATTTCAAGACGTTTCACCAGGGATGTAGTAATATCTCTGTGCTAGAATAAGAATGAAAGAGATTGTTAATTTTTATCATTTCATGATGCAGCCACTAGAGTAGACCATCGTTTCTTAGAGACTCTTTTGTTCGCGGCAGGAATTCTTGATGAACTTTTGCTCTTGTATTCACATCTTGTATTCCGGACCTAGTGTTATAGTGGAAGTAAACGGGGTAAGATCGAAGCCTTTCAATTTCTCCGGAACCACGTCAAGGTTCTCACCATTCACACCAACTGTATGTGCTTGCGCTGAAATGGTTCCTCTGCAATTTAAGATTGAAATGACTTCCCGGTTTAACCATGTTACCTGGTGTCACCACTTTAACCTCCTATACCATCTACGCCGATTACATTTCTACACTTGTAAGGAACAGTTTCGATATCGAGTTTGACAAAATGGTTGTTTCCCAAGGCCCTTTCAATTGGATAAAAGGACAGTGCAAGATACCCGGCGTTTGGCTTAATGCCAGCCTCTAACTGGCTAAATTCTTCAACAGGTTTGTAGTCCTGGAGAACTAACCGTTGTTCATATGTCATTCTTATATAATTTTTTTCATATGTAAACTTGTGTTTACATTTAACATCCACGTTATGGATAGTAATTAGTTATGTTTCATCTTAATCATTACACGGACCCCAATTTGCGTGGCTTTAAGTCAGGATCGAAATCTAATGACATGTTCGTCGAGTTAGCTAATTATTGCTTTGCGAAATAGAGAAATCCTTACTTTTATTTTAGTTTGTTAATATTTTTAGTCATAGGTGTGAGAAAAGAAAAAATCCTCTTCCCTTCATTCTCTTATTCTTACGCATTCATTTCTATAATAATTAATCTAATATTAAACTCTCCATCTGCAATTAGTTGATGTAATTTGTCACACAGCTCCATCAGTTTTTTTTTCCATTCTTTCATAAGACATGATTGTGTATTTGTTTCTTTATCATCTTCTTTTTTGATAGTTTTACGAGGTAAAGCTTTCAAATTATTGTAGTCAATCTCTCGTTTTAACTCGGTAGTTGATCGTTCACACTGTGTTCGTAATATAAACCAATGGAGATTCATTAATAATGATGGGGGTGATAATGAAACCTATTTAAAATGACCCGTAAGAGATTTAAAGTCGTAATTACAAAACTGTCAGCACGGAAAGGATTGTGAATCTAATGCCAGACATTTCTATGTCTGATAAGATCGAAATTAGAATAAATATACAGGGATAAATGCGTTAAAAGTGTATATGTTTCCTGCGTCTCGTAACACTTACAATTCATAAAGCTATGTTTAGCTGAATATCAACCGCTATCTATTTATTTTAACATAATATTTGACTTCAGCTGAATGTATATTGAACCTGAATGTATGCTTTCTACTAGAGAGAAAATTTATTATCGGTCATTTTACTAGAAAATGCATTGTTGATAATTTTACAGTAAATAGATATTCTTGGTATTTTCTTTTAATATAAAAATTTATTGTCATTGATTTTATTGTAAAATGTGTTTCTATACATTCAAAATATTTATTTCTCGAGGTTCATTATTCGTACATAGGGGGGGGCACCCGGGCCATGGTGTCCTTGGGAAAAAACATCAGTATAGAGATTTTACCCCGTTCCGCAAAACCTCCAAACTTCCGATCATTGAGGTGCCTCATTGCATCATGTAGTTTCTCGTCATACCCAGAACTGATGAAGGTAAATATGACTGTTAAATAATAATTGATTAGAAAGAATCCCTGAGAATAGCAAGTTTAAAAAGAATAAGTTGACTTTTTATGCAGACTGAAAAGTTTGTTTATGAATTCTAGTAAACCTAGAGAGTCAGTCAGTTAAGTGCCATACGTGATACACGCTTGGGCGATCATGTCTCGAAAGAGACATGACTGACTGGGCAGAAGATTATCCCGCAGTAGGTTGCCATTGCTTTCTGCGGTAGACTGGTTGCTGACCAAAGCTATAGAACCCAATCTGTCCTGCTATTTAACCCATAACTGGAAGGAATAGACGGATTAATACCTTTCCGAAGGGTATTTGCGCGTAAGTGAATACAATGGATTCAACTGGAATTCGAACTCGGCTTCCCGGTTTCTCGTTCCTAGCCGATATCCAATGCACCACAACGCACATCCTTCCTAGAGAGTGCACGAAATAAAAGGAGTATGTTGGTTTGAATACGAATACAAGAAATATAAAAAGTATTCTTTATTATTTCCGATCCTCTTCTGGTAAAGAGATTCTACATTGGAAAATAATGATTTATTATTACTATTAGCAAATCTTTTCTGATTATTATATCTTCTTAAGCGGCTACCCAATCCCCGTTGTAACCGCCTGCTCGGACACTTTTCATAGTTCTTCTGTGCTTGAAAATAAAATTATTCTTAGTGTCTTAATTTCCTCCTGAAAAAAAAACACACAATTTCTTTGTGTTTGTGTATTCGTTTATGTGTGCGTCTGTCTGTGTCAAAATATCTCTCATGAAAGGGAAATAAGGTAAATATTATTAATCTCCAGAAATGCTAACAGCAATAGTACCCTGGCAGTAAGAAGAATAATTTTCATATTCATAATTAAAAAACGTAACACTACAGGAATAGGAATATTTATGAAGAAGATATATTACCTATTTGCAACATATACGGCATTTGTATATGAGGTAATACTTAAAACTCTACCGAAAAACCAACCTAAGGTTAAGATTATAAAAGAGAGTGTGTATGTCAGTATTTGTGCATTCCTTTTGCTGTCTGCTGTTAACACGCATTTGTCTATGCCATCTTCTAATATTGGAAAGAAATGCAGAAACTATTGAATGTACTCAGTGAATTTAACATTGTTTAAAATTGAATCTTGTCCAGAAATTGGAAAAATATATTCTTAAAAGATCAATCATTTTTTACCAGTGGGAAAATATTTATCTGTTTAATGTTAAATGTAAAATTAATGGCCCAGAAAGTCCAATGCCTGGAATAAGTTTCCATAATTGCGAAAAAAATAATTTGTGGTAACCACGCGGATTGAGAAAAAAAATTTACATGTACTTCGTGTTCCACGAGTAATGCCGGAGGAGAGCCATTTACTGGTGATTCACATCATTCAATGCTTATAAACTTATGCGCATCTGTAGGTAAGAATTCTACAAGTTCTTTTTATTATTATTGTTTCTTTGGATTTGGGTGGGAGAGCAATTTCAATTTGTACTTTGCTGATGTATTCAAGCAGGTAAAGAAGAAATTAAAATCTATTGACTGCCGTGAAATAAACTTGTCATACCACACTCCACACACGCACACACACATATATATATATATATATATATATATATATATATATATATATATATATTGTTTAGTTGAAATAATGCTTTCTGTCAAGATAGTAGTTTTCAATGGATTACTGATAAAAAAGTTATTTTGGCAAGAAGTATTTTGGTCGGTATATAAGTGTTCGGTATCAATATTAAGATTGGGTGTTTATAATGTGTGAAGACATCATAAGACTTCAATCTACTGTTGTGATTAGGTTTTATTTCATTCATATAGAGTTTGGTGTTATTAGATATTTTGGTATGTGACTGTTTCTAAGGATGTTAATTTATTTTATTGCTTTTTTGTGTCGAATTATTAATGCTGTATTATTTGCAGGCGATTTTATTTTCATTTTATTGCTTTTTATTGTGTTAACTTCCTTTTAGTGCACTTAAATATGTGTCCGCTTAATTGCCTTATAATGATTTTGTTTCGTCTTCTGATTTTCGCTGACTTCCTTTTATTGTCTTGTGTTGACTTTTTCTTACCGTGTTAGAAGAATGCAGAAAAAGCGCATGCTAAAAATAAATCAATGGAAAACACAACCAATTGATTCAAGAACATCACCAACAAAGCGGAATACTAATTTATACAATTTGGCACCTAACGATCCATCAATGAATACACGCTAAATAACGCCCTAAGACTCGTGAAATAATACATATTCCAGAAAACGTAAACATAAGAAGGTCCATACTATACCACAAAAAGAACCCGACAACAATATAAAGATATGTACAACTTTTACGTTACAATGGAAAGCTACAACTACTCAATAATATGCAAACTTATAGGTATATACATTCTCAACAAACTACAAAACTTGTCAACAAAAATACCTCGGTGTAATACCTATATTCATTTCATACATTACATATAAATAGTTTAATACAGGACGGCAGCGGCGGTGAACACAAAACTAATAGAGTAATGTTGAATAGATATAACTGGGATGTCTGGAAGCGGTATGACACATGAAACGAAAACAATTTACCCCAGTGAACGAAAGAATAGATGCCGTTCAAAATTCTAATCACATAAAGAATGTCGGAGTTGCAACGGCTGAAACAGTTGTCCGAACAATGTAAATAATTGATAGAGTTGTCCCAAGTTTATTTATGATATTAACTAATCTTACTTTAGAGCTATTAAACTTTTTTCTATTCTATTTAATCAGCACCGACTGTTTACTTATATTTTCTATAATAGATCGGTAAACATTTATTATCATTAACAATGCCACTCGAACCTGTTACCGTTACATATTGTATCAAAGTTGACCTGATCGTCATTAATCGCCATTACGTTCATATTATCAGCATTGGTTTTCTTGACTATTACCAGAACAATTGTAAGTAAACTTTAAAATTTTGGAAGGGGTAATTTAAGATGTAACTTATTGCCCGTTAAATGCACATGCATTATTCTTTTTTAAATTCGTTGTTATTCATCTTTACGACATTGCTGAATAGCGGATTGAACCATTCTATTTTCCAACTATTGGTTAGTTTTTCCTTCATTTTTACTACAGCCATCCCTATTATTATTACCATCATTATTATGCTTTCTGTATTATTTGATTATGCTAATATGCCCGTTTTCTGTCAATGGCTGCTGATAAATAGTTTGGACTTTGTAAAAAATTAATACATCATCCGAGTTTCAAGATAACCAATTTCTTTGTTTCAATATCGGGGATATTTTTGTTGATATATTCAACTTTACCGACAAATTTTAAAGGAGGATATGTTTCTCTGTTAATTTGACGGTCACGGCAACATAGTTTCCTTCCTTATTGCAGATCGTTAATATTATTCTCAGTTCATACTTCTTAAAAAATGTGTAATTCCCTCAATGTTTTCTCGACCTCACTGGGATTTTTATTACGTTTGCCCATCAAAGCGTCATTGCGGTATAACCCAACATCATTAAGATCTGTCAGATATCGCTGCCTCCACAGCCGGAAAATATTTACTAGCTAAATATATCTTAACTGAATCGAAGTCTCCCATAGCGCGAAAAATTTATTCTAATTTTTCTTAACCGAAAAAGTGCCATCATGAGACACGTTTGACATCTGCGCAAATGAAGCAAACATAAATTTCAAAAAATATAATATTTGATGTATCAACTTCGAAAATTCTCAGGAGGAATTACAGACGTTTGCATCAGTAGAAGTATATAGAGAAGAAAAAGTTTATGTTGTTTCTATGTGGAATGTCTACGCAAATTTAGGGACACGAAAAATTGAGAAATATTATAGATTATTTTATTTTCAAAACTGTACACTGTTATGTCGACTTTTGCATAAATATTAGAACGCAGAATTATTATCTAACTGATGCTACCTTATCATACTGCAAATGACCGATTAGTGTTACATTCGATAAGGCGTCTGCATTTCTTGACCAATATTTCCAATCAGTTTTATATGCTGTCAATCAAAAAATCGTTCAGATTAAGTGGACTTCGTTAAAAATGCTGGAATGAAATTAGCGTATTCAGTAAAATCCATTATATTTCCTTAGCATATTTTGAGCCAACTTTTTTTAAGTCATATAAGTTATACTTTTCGGAAATTAAAACTTCTCTTCTGCCTTCGTCTATGGGTTTAACAGCAGAACAGAATGGGTTCTATAGCTTTGGTTGGCAACCATTCTGCCGCAGGAAGTAATGGCAATTACTCCGGGAAAATCTTCTGTCCACTAAGTCATGTCTCGAGACATGATTACTCAAGCGTATATTATGTATGGTAGTTAAATGACTATATTTCACAACTGGTAGGGTTTCAATCATTCACTCGCCTCTAAATCCTTGTCATGTTGAACATTTATTTTGTAGTTTTCTAAATAAATGATTTCTAGGAGTTATTCGACTGAATATAAATCCACTTAGCAAGTGTTAAGTGTTTGTTTTCTTCAGTAGTACTTTTCTTCTTTCAATGTAACTGCAAATACTATTATATCAGTTCAAAATTTTCTGAAATTCTCAGATTTTTTAATACACTGATGGTTTATTTTGACATATTTAGATAAACTTTATGTTAAAGTTGTTGTTTGTGAATTCACTTCCGATTTTTGTCATTGTTTATATTTAAATCTTCTTTGACAAATACGATTATTGAAATATTGATCATATATATATATATATATATATATATATATATATCATAAATATTTAATCAGAAATTATAACATGGATATATTATAATATCACTACAAAAGTAGCTATTTTTTCGACATTTTTGTGGCATGTCAAGTGATGTGTTTTATTTCAAATTGAACGGTTTTAAAAGGTTAAAAACAAGCAAAATCCATTTAATCAGGGAGGCATTGTTGTATGTACAATGTGAACCAATCAGAGTAAAGAACTTCTAATTTGGAAAATATGTGAGCAGATTTAAAATAATTTTGGTGGGCATTAGTATTAATATTTGATTAAATTGAGATCAGCATTATTAATTAACTATTGTATCTAGTTTATTATTTTTGCGAAATTTTAAAACATTTTCTAGGTTTAATAATTTATTAGATTTAGAAAGTTATTCATATATTAAACGAGGAAGAGAAAGAACGCAAACATAAATAAACCTACAAACACCCACACATGGAAAAATAAACGAGTATATTCACAAATGCTCGCAAGCAGACACATATTATATTTTTCGTTGCCAAAAATATAAAAAGTCCGAATGAATGAGAGTGTAAGATAGCAGGTCATTATATTCTTAGAGAGTTTTCAAAAAACAGAATGGTTTAGAACAATGTAAAATTACAATGTTGAAATAAATTCTGAATATAAAACCGTTTAATTATTTATTTAGATTTTCTCTCGATATTTGATAATGCTCTGGAAAATATTCATCTAACTCTATATTTTTATTATTAGTAATTAAACCTCTTTTAACAATAATGAATCAAACCCCTTTTATTTTTGCTTTTGGATTGTTTAAATTTTAGTTTTTAATTTTAATTAGATATTTTACTCTTTATATTTTAATTTTTCCTTTTCCTTTTTAAACATTATTTAAAATTAAAATTACATATTTTTATATCCATTTAATATTTGAATCATTAAATTTTACGTTTATGATTTACGTTCCTTTAATTTCTTCTTGCATTCTATTATTTTTTGTTTTTATTTTAAATTTTAAATTTAAATTTAAAAGTTTATTTACGTGTAACCTTAGAATATTTAGATTTTTAATCTTCTTATTAAAAAAGCAACAACTTAAATTTATAAGATATAATTCCCATGAATATCAAATTAACTTAAATTCAAATCTATTAAACTCTCAGTTTAAAATATACACCTGATCATTGCACAATGCGTAAAACTGTCACTCGTGCCATAGATGTAGGATAATATGTATGTTTATTACTGTATATATAATACAAATTTGTTCATACATTGAGCACTGTTTTATAAACACCTGAATAATAACACTATATATATGTGCTCCCTCCTATGTGTATGTATTAATTATTGTCACTATATTTCGGTCCTTATTGTTTAGCAGTTTTCTTAAATGTAATACTTTATTTTATACTCATCGGTGTAATATGGAACCTATAAATTTAAAATAATCCTCCAATAATATATTTGCCCCCGACAAAAAAAATATTACACACTGACACTATTACTCAAAACTGAAAGTGTACTTCTCAAAAACTAACAAGAATCCCTCCATCCTAGATAACACAGAGTTGTATGTGATTAAATCTGTAAAACACAAACCACATGAAGAACAATTATAGAAATTTGAAAACAACTTATTTGCTCTAATTAACAACATTACATTCCGTCATAAGACCAACGAGTTACCAAAAACTATGCGGATGGACATAAATAAGTTCAATCAATCCGACAAAAAGATTATCAATCGGACAAGACAAGACATCATTATTTTATTGACGCAAAGTCATACCAGAAATACATTCTCCGTGACATCAACAAAAATTATAAAAAAGTGCATAGTAACTGGAAAACCAACATAAATAGGAAAGTCAAGGAAATAAAAATGTAACTAAAAATAGACGTTACGTTACTAATTTTACATAAGCAGCAGACATTAATTACAATTAAGACCACAGACACAATTTCATAAAGATTATTAAACGCTTCAAAAAATGATGATAATGATATTAAATTTTACTTAAGAAGCACTTCTAGCTGAGGGAAGATAAGATTTATCAACCCCGTGTCTTTAAACAACAGTAAATAGGAAATGTACTGCATTATCTATACATTATTGGAAATTAAAAAAAAACAACAGTAGGAACCCAATTATTATCTGGAATATCGTAGCTAAATCGAAACATTACAATGGTAAATGAGACAAATGTAATTTATGCCTGTTTGAAAAACTTGCCATATCAAAATCAAAATTTGATTAATCAAAAAGTGATTTAAGGACCACATGCTGTCATAGAAAAAATACTTCAATTTTAAGACCCAGATTGATATAGATCCCTCTTTACGTTTGCCTTTTTCTTTCCCCCAAAATACATCCCCTTATATTTTTGCTGTTAACATTTTTACTTCTTAATTCTAAATTTTACCTCTTAATTATTCTTTTCATTTTACTTTTGTCTCCTTTAATCTTATTTCATTTTTATTTAAAATTTAAATTTTCCCTACATTTTATGTACATATAATATATGAATATTTAATTTTTTACGTGTCATGATATACGCCCCTTTATTTTGTTCTCCCTGCATTTTATTTAGTTTTAGTATTCACGCGACGGTTTGTGATGAGAAGATTTGAGCACACATTATATATATATATATATATATATATAACAAATCAAGTGATAAGCAGAACAAGGGAAAGTAACTAAATCAATACCATATTTTTGAAACATTTACATGAATTAAACTCAATAAATACCAAGTTAATTTCATTTTCAGCCTTAATCCCTACTATTATGCTTGCTGTTAATCATAATTTCAATAAGATCGATCTAATACTTGTAGATAGAAAAAATGATGTCTTAAATGAATTAATATCTGATCTCGCTTTTATTATACAAGCGGCTGGTTTTGGTAGCCTCCATAAAAATCGGCGCTCCTGACTTGGGATATGAATGCATACTTTCTCGCTTTTGTTTATTCTCATTGAATTTACAAAACTAAGTAATCTATTTTGTTACGAATAACAACAAGAATTGTCAAACTTTTTCCTAATAAATAATATCCCATATGGCATTGAATTATGGATAATTACTTCAAATACGAAAAGAAGCATGAAATGACGGACATATGGTTCTACCGAAGAATTTTGCGCATAAAATGGACAGAACATTTGATCAACATGTATGTTGTATAGAAAGAATGAATATAAGGAAAGATACAATTAGAACGAGAAAGCATAAATTAATGTGACGCATGAGGAAAGAACGTTTTTTAAATTTAATACCCATAGGGATTATTGAAAGGAATATAATGAGCCAATAGCAGACAATTTTATTTTTTATAGATAAAGGGCAGAACAATCTCTATAGGGATAACAAAAAGTAAAATATTATATAAAGCTCAAAATACAGGAAGATGTAGGGCGGTAGTATGAATTAGATCCACAAAGTCGTAGAGTATAAAAGCAGTTTTCAGAACAACATTAAGATTTAAATCTTGGCAGCATTGGAACAAGGAAAAGCTAGGATTTATATATATATTATTTATATATATGAATACGCCGTTTATATAATACGCTAAAGTTTCCTTTCGTTTATTCCATGTGCCTATGACTTAGTGGTTACCGACTCCAACTCGTTCGAGTTTCTATCCTGGCCGGAAGCAAGCGGATGTCTGATGAGCTGTGATACAGTGAAACAGGTATGTACGTGGATGACGAATATATATTTTGTATATAGTCATCCGCAGACAGATCGGCTTGGCTCTATTACAACTCAACAATACGGTTAGACATCCGATTGCTTCTAGCAGGGATTGAAACCCGACCGAATTGACATTAGACGGTGATTGCACCTCTGGGCTATGCGCACTCGGTAGAGAAAGGCGGACTTTACCGTGTTATATATACAATAAATTTAAAGCTAAACATTTCTTATAATCCGGTGTATCAACATAATCTAGGCAATAAACATGTAATTTATGATGACTCATAACGAGGAAAATCATCCGAAAATCAAAACAGAAATATTCACGCGAAAGAGGTTTAAAATTCCTTTAAATATTTAACATTTACTATTCAATTAGGTGAAACAGAGACTACGAAAATTCATTTGAATATACTATCGATTTATAGCTGTAATCGAAGGCCTTTTAGGTAGCAATGAAAATAAATTACGCTGGGTAACAACTTCCTACGCCAATATTAAGAAATTATTCTCTGTGAAATATTGATGTAAATGACGCAGCAAGAAATTATGTACTGTCGAATTGTCATATTTGCTAAGGTGTTTCTCGTAATATAATTCTATTGAGCCTAAACATGCCGCTCGAGATGAAAAGCAAGTATCAATTTGAAAAGTAGTAAAATCGAATGATTTGCCTAATATGACTTTTCTTAACATTCATTCTATATTGTTATGAGGATAAGAGTAGATACTTAATATCATTGATAACAACCTCGGAGCATTGCGTAGGATTAGAAGTAAATTCGCTGTAAATGATTTGGCTAGTCCAAATCCCAGCAAAAATTTTGTCCATCAGGTACGTCAATCTCTTCTCATCTCCCGTTCCCAGCCAAGTTTAAGGGCCCTCATGTCTACGATAACAACTCTGAATTGAAAATTGTCATACGGCCATGCCTTGTAGAAACGGCGGTTCTGGTAAGATCACCAAAATTTAATCATGTCGAGCCTTGTCAGACACTTGGAAATATTGCTTGGATATTCGGTTGATGTAATGTATAATGACACAGAATTGTTAATCAGAGAGCCGAGTACATATATATATTTACAAAACAAATTTTGGCTTCAGACTAAGTATTTGAAAAAGTCATAGCCCAATCTGTTAAACAAGCTTGGCAACAATTAATCATTATTCCAACTCTTCTACTGTAAGCATATACACGTGTTATCAGAACTATAGAGGGTCTACTGTGGCGCATTATTTAGCTTAACTCACATCTGTTTTGCACTTCTACTTCACTAATATCATTTCTTTGAAAATATTTACAAAAATGTTTTCAAATTCTGCTTTGAGCAGAGAAGTATCCAAAGCCAAGTCTACAAAATTTTAAAATCTATTTTTCGCTCGGGTTTTCCCAGTTAATTTTTAAGATGGCTGATGTGTCGCTGGTTGTGAATTACAGAATGAGTTAGTGTTTGGCTTTCGAAAGATAAATAATTTGGTAACACTGAACATAAACTAACTTAAATTAATTAATTATTGATCACCTGAACAAAAATTAATTATCATCATCGCGTCAGCTAGAATACGATCTCGGTTATCCGATTTCTCGTTCAGTGCCGTGACGCAGATTTTGTTGCATTCAATTACGCACAAATATCCTTTGAAGAGGTATTAAACCGTCTTCATCAAGCTATGGTTAAACAGAAGAACAGATTGGGTTCTATAATTTTAGTTGGCAACCAATCTGCTTTAGCAAGTAATGGAAATCTACAGTGGGAAAAAAATTTGCCCAGTCGATCATGTCAATTTCGAGAGATAATCGCACACGTGTGCCTCACGTATGGCATTTAACTGGCTGAGTGATCCTTCAAAAGGAATTCTTCGGACTAAAACTTTTTTTATCAGTAGAATTGTATGTATAAAAAAATTAGAAACAAGGAATTACAACAGACATCAGTTATTATTCAAGATCGATGGAAAAGCGCTAAAAGCAGCGCGGCTCTTAACTGTATATTTTAGTTTTAAATTCTTGGTGAGCGAAGTGTCTCGCCGAATTCATTCAACTTTCTGATACTTTTGCTTTTCCTTTAATTGCTATTGTTATTTTATTTTCTCTTACTTATGACTATACACGATTAAATCAATTTTATACTCGCCATTTCTGGTAGGCAATTACCAGATTAAACAACATGTTTTCTGCGTTTTTAATAGCAAACATCATAAATATAATCGTCAGTCTATTAAAAGGTGTGTGCTATATTTTAAGTTGATCACACTCAGAAATTTATTCGAATGTTCTGGACACCATATTCATTAATTCTCTACAGTCTTAATTTTTAGATTGTAAGAACTTTGGGTGATAATATTGATTTACTGAAAAGCTTCTTACTATTTAATCTATAAAATGGAGGACACGTAGATTCATATGCCTTTCTCAAAGGTATATACGTCTTAGTAAATATAAAATGTTCGACAAAAATTCAGCTTTTGATTTTCAGTCTCAATCTGTTATATATTACACTACGTGAACATCCAGGCTTACTTATCTTGGTATTTTCAAGCTATCTCACAGGTATATACTAACCAAGGTTCCTGTTGCTTAACTTCAGTGATCGAAAAAGAACCGGTGTTACAACGTGATACGACCGTAAAACTGATCGACTTCTGTAGAGAATAGAGCATATATATGGAATACCTGCCACCTTTGAGTTTTCTATTTTCTTGTTCAAATTCTTCTTAATGGTAATTATATCTTAGGTGCTTTTTTACATGTATGAAATATGTTCGTTTTAACCGTATCAATAAAACTGAATGCTGTACAATCTGCTTACAAATGAAGAAGAGACTTGAAGCAATAGACATATGTTTCTACAGAAGGATGCTGAGAATACTCTAGACGGAACATCTGAGCAACGACTAAGTTTTGGGCCAAATGGTATCAAAAATGCAACTGATACTTAAAATCAGAAGGATAGAGATTTTTTTTTTCGGAATATAAATTACTTAGATAATTTGATACTGATAGGAAATACTGAATACAAATGGGACAGAGGGAAACGGCACATAACCTACATAACGAAATTGCGTAAATGTATAGCAGAACAAGATTTAGGAGAGACTGCAAAATGAAAAGATTTCCTCCGAGCTACAAAGAACACAGAATTTTAGAGAGATATAGTTGCGAATCTCCTGCAGGTTCATAGCACAAAATCAGGATAAACTCTGAAGGCAGAAGCCCTGAAAACTGAACCTAATCTGAGGTCAAAAACCAGGTAATTTTAAATGACATAAGAAATGCTATTCTGTGGAGTTGAAAGGTGATGAAATCCTTTCTTAACCTGAAGCTGTTGAACAAAATTACCGTATCGATCAGTCGGCTTTGGCATTTTTTCCAACCCTTGATTACATTGTCTGGCTAATTTGCCTTTAGGACATTTTGAGTTAATTAAATCGACTAAGGCTTCGCTTCCTGCTTTAAACCGATGTTAGGTCCTCTTCAGTATTGGATGTTAATGATTATAAACTTTTAGGGTATTTTTAAACTGAATGATAAGAGAGTTTACTTTAAAGTTTGTTGTAATAAACTCAAAATTAAATTTTGCCAGAATAAATATTTAATGGTTATCAATTTCTTGAACTGATAACTTTGGAAAACTGATCATATGCGCCTGTGTTGTACGTGTTGATTTCGACCGCTATTTGGAATATTTTGTTAGGCTTTGAAATTATTTTCCTTGGAAACTT
This sequence comes from Ascarosepion bandense, assembly GCA_037127315.1. Taxonomy (NCBI): domain Eukaryota; kingdom Metazoa; phylum Mollusca; class Cephalopoda; order Sepiida; family Sepiidae; genus Ascarosepion; species Ascarosepion bandense. The sequence continues at coordinate 4,128,159 of JBBBDQ010000663.1, forward strand.
ATGTAAAACAGTAATTATGCTAAATTGGGCACAACGGCATGGTAATGCGTTCTATCCTAAGTGGGAGCTTCATACTTTCGACCTTGTTCCTCATCTAAGCTAAGCTTAGAAAATCTTTAAAATAATGTTGACTCAAGATGATATTTACGAATCAATCAAATGATCAGGTAACACTAAACCTTAACCCACTTAAATTAATTATTGATTACCGGAACAAAAGTTAATTGTAATCGTTGCCGAATCAAGTAATGTTATATAGACATTTCGAAGCAATATTTTGCATCCTAAGTTTATGAAACGCCCGTTCAATAGCTGGCATCGTAAATTATAGAATTGGATCCCATGGTGGATTGCAAGACTGACGTCCAAAATTTAAAATAAATGACGGAAATTAAAAATATTCAACTAAATAGATGTTCTAAAAATTATTCAAGTGTTTCTGCTAATTTGTTGGTATATAATCACGCTAAGGGCTGATCGCCTTGAATCGTACAGAAACAGACAAAATGACGAAGGCCTTCTACTTGTTGATATTAGAGTATGTACCGGTTTCACATTTTCAAAGATGATATAAAGAAATTTCCGATTTCGAGATGGAAATATAAAATCTCTAGAAAAATCCATCATTTATTACATGTTCTTTATATAATAAATTTTATACTTTTAAATAGATATGCCCGTACAAATATATTTTCACGCGGTAGATTATTTTAATACTAGCTGTATAGCCCGACGTCGCTCGGCAGTTTTTAGTGGTGTTGTTAAAATAGTAAAGTCATGTGCTTCTTCAAAACTTTCAGTATGAGGTTGGCGTGACGCCTAAGTTAAAAAATGCAAAGTAAATATCGTTTCTTGTTTTATTTATAAAAAAAGACCCATGCTTGTTTAATTTTGCCATAAAATGGAAACTATTTATGTACAATTAGAAAAACCGGACGTGTGTTACGGGAGCCTGTAATGTGATGCGATGACGTTGTTACACAAAAGAAGTAGATGCATTGTCTATGTAACATCGGAGGGGATGGCACCTTGTATATAACGTGAAAATGCTATTGCATATGATAAGATAGATATTAAAAAAAGATCCAATTTTTGTTTGAATACAACTGAGCCTTTTGGAGAAAAAAGATCGCAACAAGCAACATTTTCTATTACTTTTTGTTGCACCCTGAAGGTCAGTTGAAGTTTTTTAGCATATCAAAGCGTCAGATCTTGACATCTCAGTGACTCGATTTTGGTTGAATTTGAATGATGCGTCTTGGAGAAATGCATAGTTGCACAAAAGACCACTCAACTTTATGTTTGACATTGGTTTTTGTCGTACACCCATTAATTCAAAACATTTTTGTTGAACTCAAACGTTCGGACCTTGATCTAAAAGTTACCGGATTTTGGTTGACTTTGCATAAGGCGTCTTGGAGGAGAAAAATTTTTAAATTTTAAGTGTTTCAGTGATATTGTACCATGTAGATCGATTTGAGTACATCTAAGTTTCATGTCGTGATAAACAAGTGACCCAATGTGGTTGAAATCGAAACAATTGTGCCTCCTCGGACTTACACTGTCCTCAGACCTTAAATGGAACCACTATATTGAATCTATAGCAAAATCTACTGCTAAGAAGGTTGGGTCACTATGTCGATCCAGGATGTTTTTTCCGCCTGAATCCATACTGCATATATACAACTCAAACATCCGTCCGTGCATGGAGTACTGCTACCATATATGGTCAGGCACCCCTGCCGTTCCCCTTAGTGTTCTCGACAGGCTCCAAAGTAGAATCAGTAATGTGATAGGTACTGATCTGGCGGCTCGACTGCAGCCACTTCCCCACCGTCGAAATGTGAACTCCCTTTGTCTGTTATATAAGTACTTTCATGGCTTCTGCTCCAACGACCTAAAGTCACTGATGCCTCCTCAACAGGTGTTTACTCGTGCAACCAGACTGGCAACTGGGTCCCACCCATTCACAGTCAGGTTAGCCAAATGCAGCGACAATTCTACTCCTTCAGCTTCTTCTCTCGCACTTCCAGCCTGTAGAACTAGCTCCCGTATTCTTGCTTTCCTAACGGCTACAACCTCCAGAAATATAAATGCAAAGTCAATACTCATCGATTAGCCATTGGACTCTAGCTCTCTCCCCACCCCCGTATAACCTTCCCTTTCTCTCCACCTATGTATCTGTCATCGCACCTGCTTTCTCAGCTTTCTGATGCTCCTTTCTAACTAGTTTGTACTTCTCACTCTTTTCTAATTAATCTTTTTACAGATCTGTAGCCCCCTACACATCAGTGGCATTTCCGCCTTGCACTGGGTGAAATGATTAAAAAAAAGTGTTTTGGAGGAGTAGGATTTGTTAGAATAGAGACACACAAACACTCACACACAGAAACATATCAATTTATATATATATATATATATATATATATATATATATATATATATATATATAAAGGCAATGTTTTATCATTAAATTTTTATTTCATATACCAAAGTGTTTTTCCACCGTAATTATGAGAGTTTCAATACAAACTACTATATAGTATGGAATATAAATAACACGATTTAAATAACAGTGTAAGCTTAGCTTGCATTTTCATTTATTCATATTCTAAAGCAACAAAATTACTCAGAGAAGGTACATGTAAGTTTGAATCGACAGGGTAGTAACGGCTATTCTATGGAAATTATGCAAATCAATGAGTTTTCAAAAAAACTTATAAAATATTCACGAGAAAGAATATGATATAGAGAAAAACCTCATAAGATTCTCTGAAACATGAAGTTTCAAACGAATCCGTGCCAGATGACTAGCTCTTTGTAAAGAAGGAGAATTTGGCAAAATGTATATGTTTTTCTTGCCAAAAATATGGAAAAAAATTTCGATTTGGTATTGGAAACATGGCAAAGAATATTAATGGCCAAAAGACGAATATTAGAAAGCTGAGAATAGCATCATGATATTGAGGGATTTTGTTGGTAGTTAATATCTACTTAAAGCTAAACATTTAAACACGAGAAACCGCCACAAGGAGACTGCAAAGAACCTGAAGGATACAGAAATTAATGAAAGAAGTGCATCCATCCACACTACGGTGTTTTAAAAATCATGAACACTGAGTATAGTGCTTGATTTACTGTAAAAATTTACACTAACTGAGAAAATATTAACAGTAACAATAATACTTGTCTGTCTGTTGGTACTGGGGAAGTAGACTGATATCAAAGAGAACAAATATACGAAACAACGTTTAATAGCAATACGATATATGAAATTTGAAAAAACATAATTATTGGTATTTCTTGCATCTTGAATAGATTCCACTAAAGGCAATAACCAAACATTCATATTTTCTCCCTGATTGCATATTAGCATATTTTTTCATGTAATGATGCAGAAAAATATTATTATTATTATTATATTTCTATTTTTCATCATGTTTCGATTTCTACTATGATCGCACTAACTGCCGAATCTGCGGGAAGACCTAAGGCAGGTCGTGTTGTATTGTTATTGATTCAATTCATGTTTTTCTATCTCCCCTAATATCGCTAGCGTTTCATAGACAAAGTTCACCTTAGTGTGTGGTTTGCACTTAACAAAACAATTTTTTTGTATATCTCTTAAGCTGGCGATTCCAGGAATATTTTCAATGTGTTGTTTTGTTCCATTTTTATCATTCCAAGTGCACCTACTATCAGTGTCACGATTCTTGTTTTCAATTTCTAAATTTTGTCTATTTCAATTTCCATGTCTTTATAATTTGATGATTTTTGGAATTCGTTCGTTGCTAATTTCTAATCCGCTGGACAAACCATATCAATTAATAGGCAAGTTTTTTCCTTCTGGATTTTAACAATAATATCCAGTCTATTTCCTTCAATGTTTCTATCTGTATAGATGGTGTAATCCCATAATGGTGACAACTTCTATTTCTGAAACCGGTACTGGGTGATGTTCCTACCATTGTTTGTTTACATATTTTCCATAGTGTTTGCACATTCTTCAATGTAAATATTGTCCTACTCTATCGTATTGATATTTATATTCATTTGGGGCAAGTACAGAAGATCCTGAGATTAGAGGGTCTATTGTTTCTTGGTATGTATCACAGAACATGCATTTTGGATCTACATTATTATGTATAATAATTGCATGAAAATTCTTAGTGAAAAGATTTTGGTCTTGCGCTGCAAGAATAAAGCCTTCAAACTTTATTCCAGATGCACGTATCCATTGATTAGTATTACCTTTATCAACACTGGATTTATTAGCACGTTCTGGATATTGGCCATCCAGAAGTTTGTCTTGACAACGTTGTTTCGTCTCGTTGAAAGCTTTATCCTTGGATTTCTTTTTCATATGTTGTGCAGCAATAGTTGTTTCTTGGCTTCTGTTTTGCTTTTCTACAGATTCTACAAAATGTAAATCTTGTTTGTATTTACTGCCTTCTTTTATTATTGAATATTCTTTCTTTCTTTTTTCATGATGTTTGTATCATCCAGTCTTTTGTTGTTTATAGGTATGTTATTAAGCCAATAGTTGTTGTCATGTTTGACAATTCTAGCTGAATAAGATCTCTTCCATTTTTTACGGGGTATGTATAGACGGTCAACATCAGCCATTGGATGATGCATCTTATACTTAGAAAGAAGATTTCTTGTTTTAGAATCCATTCGCCTGATGTCGTAGAGTCTGGTTCAAGTTGTTGAAACTATATAGGACCCCTGGGATGGCAATGCTATTAATCGTCATAATTCTGTTCTGAGCATACAATTCAGTTTTTAATATCAGTCGTAGCCTTCTATAGTACTCTTTACGCATTATGTCTTTCATTTTTTTCATTTTTATGGTGAATATTTCACTCTCATTTACACCATTTATAAGCTCCTTCTGGTTCTAAATCTTTTATTGTTACGGCAGGGTCTAAGCTAATTGAGGATGTTTGTTTTAGCAATCTCCGTAAGACTTTAGCTTTATCACATTTATTCAAATTGAGTTTCATTCCATTGTCTACACTGAAGCATTTTACAGTTTGCAGAAGACCTTCCAGCTCATTATCATTCTTAACATACAACTTTAAGTCATCCATGTAAAATAGATAGCTTATTTTCTTTTGAGCTATTTTATAACCACATTCTGTCTTGTTAAGTTGACTGGTTAATGCTATTAATGATATGTAAAATAGTAAGGGAGACAAAAAGTCACCTTGAAACATACCTCTTTTGATATTATTTCCCCAGATTTATAGGTTCCAATTATATGATTGGGGTAAAGGTTTTTCTTCCATATCGACATACATTGTTTGATTAAATTGATGATGACAGATGATACCTTGTATATATTTAAAGTCTTTAAAATCCAGGAATGAGGCACACTATCGAATGCCTTCAGATGATATATCCAGGCAGTACTAAGATTTATCTTTGCATTAAAGCAGTTTTCCAAGATCATCCTGTTAATAAGTAATTGGTCTTTACATCTGTAACAGCCACGTTTGCACTCTTTTTGTTCAAGCGGTAATATGTCATTTCTTTCCAAGAAGAAATATGTAGTTTTGTTAAAATAGATGTTAATAGTTCATAGGTTGTCGGAAGGCATGTAATTGGTCTGTAGTTTTTCGGGTTATTTGTGTACTATTCTTGAGTAGTGTGCTATGTGCTGTATTTAAATAATATAGCCAAAAGTTAGGAATTTTATCTATTCCTGGAAATTTTCGATTGTGTGCTTTTTTCTCTGATTCCAGCCAATGTCTCTTCTGGTTTATTTTTCATTCGTTCTATCTCTTGCGCAATTCAGTCTGCTTCTTTGTTATGTTCTTTAAAGGAAGCTCATATTTTTCTCAGAACTGTATAACTTCTCTTATTTTGGCGCGGACTGTCACTTCACTTTTTTTTTAACGATTTTCCTGTAAAATATCTTTGCATCGGTTTGAAACATCTTGTTTTGTCTGTAGTGTATTGATCATTTCTCATTGCATCTTATTCTTTGAGCCTTCAACTGTATTGTTTGGTTTTTTCTTAGTTGATAGGACATCATTTTCATTTCTAATGTTGTATTTTCTTTCAACTCTCCTGCCTTTTGTCGTTCTTCATTTATCCCTCTTGTCAGTTCATCGAGTACTGATAATTCACTTCTAAGTTGTTCGATTTCTTTTTCTATTTTTCTTTTTTAAGGTGGATCTGTATGCCTACGAGACTGCCTTTTTTTAATTTGATGTTCAATTTTTTGTTGCTGCTATTGCTGATGCATATATTACGCCATTGAGATTTATATGAGTGTCTTCTTCATCGAATATTAATTTGGGTGTTGCATTGTAGAGCTTAATAGTTTCGAAGTTATTCTTTGTCGGTTGTAATTTTGGGAGTCTTTCGTACCTCCATTACAATATTTTGTTTCTGACTTGATTTCTTGATTTCTTCCTTGGCTTCTTATATACGCTTCTTGTTTTCTGTAAAATAATTCTGTTCAATGTGTTTTGAACTCGATTTATTGCCGTTTTCTAACTGACTCAGATCACACCTTTTCAGCACTTCTACACTTACAGCATTATCTTCAAAGTGATTTGTGTGTATCACGGTTTCTACATTATGCCAGTGGCTTGTGTGATGTTACTACTTTTTATTTCTGATTCCAGTTCCCTTTCATATTTGGTTGATTTGTCTATTCTGGTTGCAATTCTTTTTATCCCATTATTTTCAGCCTCTGTCAACCGGTTATTTTGCATGATGTAACTTCGTGTATTGGCTAATTTGTTTGCCTCAATGTACTTTCTATTTGTTTGTCCAACTTTTCCTCACCAAATGTTATATGTTTGGCGTGTGATGTTTATTGAGTTTCGAGTAACGATTCATGAAATGCTGTTATAACGACTTTCTACTTCTCACGAGACAATTTCATATCCTTTCTTTAAATATACGGTTAAATTTCTAGCTGGAGAGTTTTCAGAGACATCATTAGAATTATCCTGGTTGTGGGGACCTAAATATTCATTCTTTGTGCAGGAGTTTTTTCTATGGCAGATTTTTTGCATTATTATTATTATGTCATTTTTCATCATATTTCGATTCCTGCTTTGGTCTCACTACCAACCAAGTCTGCGGGGAGACCTAAGGCAGGTAGTGGCGTGTTGTTATGACTCCATTTCATGTTTTTCTATCTTCCCTATCATCCCCAGCATTACATAGATAACGTTTTCCTTAGTGTGTGGGCTGTACTTAATAAGACAATTTTTTGTATATCTCTGAAGCTGGGGTTTCCAGGGATTCTTTCAATGTGTTGTTTTGTTCCATTTTTTATCATTCCAAGTGCACCTACTATCACTGGTACAACACTTGTTTTCAATTTCCACATTTTTCCTATTTCAATTTCCAGGTCTTTATATTTTGACAGTTTTTCAAATTCCTTGGTTGCTATGTTACAATCCGCTGGACAAGCCATATCAATTAATAGACAAGTTTTCTCCTTCTGGTTTTTAACAATAATGTCTGGCCTGTTTGCTTCAATTTTTCTGTCTGTGTAGATGGTGTAATCCCATAGAATGGTTACATCTTCTATTTCTGTAACCAGTGCTGGATGATGTTCATACCAGTGTTTGTTTACAGCTTTTCCATAATGTTTGCACATTGCCCAATGTAAATATTGCCCAACTCTATCGTGGCGATTTTTATATTCGTTTGGGGCAAGCACAGAACAGCCTGAGATTAGGTGGTCTATTGTTTCTTGGTGTTTATCACAAAACCTGCATTTTGGATCCATATTATTATGCATAATATTTGCCTGAAAGTTTCTCGTGAAAAGACTTTGGTCTTGTGCTGCAAGTATAAATCCTTCAGTTTCAGACTTTAATCCAGATGCACGTAACCATCGATGAGTATTAACTTTGTCAACATTGGATTTATTGGCACGTACTGGATATTGGCCATGCAGAGGTTTGTCTTGCCAGCGCTGTTTCATCTTTTCAAGAGCTTTATCTTTGGCTTTCATTTTCATATTTTTTGCTGCAATAGTTGGTTCTTGGCTACTGTTTTGCTTTTCTACAGAATCTACTAACTGTAATTCTTGTTTGTATTTACTGCCTTCTTTTATTATTGAATATTTTTTCTTTCTTTCTTCATGTTGCCTTACTAATTGTATCATCCAATCCTTTGTTGTTTCTATGTATGTTACTAAGCCAATAGTTGTTGTCTTGTATGACAATTCCAGCTGAATAAGACCCCTTCCACCTTCTTTACGGGGTATGTATAGACGGTCTACATCAGCCTTTGGGTGATGCATCCTATGCTTAGAAAGAAGCTTTCTTGTTTTAGCATCCATTCGCCTGATGTCGTTTAGAGTCCAGTTTAAGATGTTGAAGCTATATTGGACAACTGGGATTGCAAGGCTATTAATGGCCATAACTCTATTCTGTGAATTTAATTCAGTTTTTAATATCATTCGTAGCCTTCTATAGTACTCTTTACGCACTAGTTCTTTCATTTTTATTATTATTATTATTATTATTATTATTATTATTATTATTATTATTATTATTTCCGTTGTATACACATTTCTTAATGGGTTTCAACCACAGACCTAAGAACAGAAATGGATACATATCATTTTCAAGTCAAGGTTTTTTGTAAAAAAATATAATAAAACTATGATCACACACTTTACATAGCTAAAGCTGTTCGTAATATATGAAGTGTATTTATGAATACATTTTCTGTATTTATTTGCTATAAATCTAAGGGTTGCAATTACAGCGGAAATTATTGATGTCCTCATGTGACACATCTTTCAGATTTCACTTCAAGAAAAGTTATTATTTTCACTTCTTTGATAATTTATTATTATTATTTTTATTATGGGTGTTGTTTAAGAAAAGACAAAGGAAGCGCAAGCAACTGTGTTTTGACAATGTTAAACAATATTTCAACAGGTTGTCGGTCTTCTTCATGGTTGTAGTTCAAAATGTTTTGTTTAAATTGCACTTGAAGACAGACACATTGTTCAAATATTGTTTAACATTGTCAAACACAATGTTTTTCTATATCTTAAACGAATTCTTCTCTAAAATGTCAAAAATATTATAAGTTATATCATTTATTTTGTTTATTGTTATTATTTCCTTCTACTACGAATATTTGTCATATAAAAACCTCTTTTCATTCTTGTATCTATTGTTTTAAATAAACAGTTGTAAAACATTGATATACAAACGACTTACATGTTTAAAACAATCGAAATAGATTTAATTATTGTAAACAGGGAAAGAAGTCCGTGTACTGAGGTGTGTCACTGAACTTAAAGCTGAAAAGAGAATAAGTAAATTCTGTAAAAAAATAAAAAAACGAGTAGAACAAATTTTATAGAAACAAAAAGAAATAACCAGAAGATGTATGTGAGAATCAATCTAGACTCCTTTTTTAAAGCAGATAATATCATTCCAATAACTTTTAAAAGACAGATTGTTAGGTGGGAGAGATTTGAAAACTTGAGACGATAGTGAATTTCGAGTATAACAACCACAGCAAAACAGCCAACAATGATTTTTCGATAAACGATTTCATCTTTTTCTGTATTTATTCAAGAGTAAGGTTGTTGCCTATTTGAATGACTAGCCGATATAATTAATGTTACGTTGCCAGCCTAAACAGTACTTTAATCGTCCTGTTCAGAGATGATTCATCTAGCTCTCTTCCTGGGTCGAAGACGGAATCAAAACACTCACGGGGATATAATTTGAAACCACGATCATCTCAGTGACACACTATAGTCCACAGGAATCACCTAACTCATCTATGCCACCATAACAGTTCATTGTCATTGTTCGTACGGAGCGCAAGCTTGTACAAAGTCTGATTTGCTGCTAGAAGGAATATACTAAAAGATAGTCTCTCACAAGTGTGGTTCGAGTGGTGGTTCTGAAATAGTATGCTCACCAATAACAATTCTACATTCTGTCGTCTTTCCAATCAATTTATGTTTGTTTTTTGTTTTTCTTTAATCGTATCACCCCGAGCAAGGCGGTAGTGCCACTGATGTGCATGGGGCTACATAAGTGTTAAAGATTAATTAGAAGATAGTGAAGAGGAAGACGAAACCAGTTTGAAAGGAGCAATTGAAGGATGGGAATACGTGTGATGACAGTTTCAAAGGTGGAAGAGAAAGGAAAGGAAATACGGGGTGGGGAAAGAACTAGAGCCAAATGGTTAATAGATTAGTATTGACATTGCATTTAAATTCCTGGAGGTTGTAGCCGTCAGGAAAGCAAGAATATGGGAGCGAGTTCCACAGGCAGGAAGTGCGAGAGAAGAAGCTGCAGGAGTAGAATTGTCGTCTGCATTTGGTTGATCTGTGAATGGGCGGGACCCAGTTGCCAATCTGGTTGGACGAGTAAACACCTGTTGAGGAGGCACCAGTGACTTAAGTTCGTTGGAGCAGAAGACATGAAAGTATTTATAGAACAGACAAAGGGAGGCCATATTTCGTCGGTGGGGAAGTGGCTGTAGTCGAGCCGCCAAATTGGTAACTATCACATAACTGATTCTCCTTTGGAGTTTGTCGAGAACACCGAGATGAACGGCAGGGGTGCCTGACTATATATGGCAGCAGTAATCCATGCATGGGCAAATGGTTGATTTGTATATATGCAAGATGGATTCAGGCGGGAAAAACATCCTGTCCCGTCACAGTGACCCAAACTTCTTAGCAGTGAATTTAGCTATGGACTCGATGTAGTGGTTCAATTTGAGATCAGAAGAGACGTTAAGGCCGAGGAGGCGCTGTGTATTGCTCTCAGGGAGATTCGCTTGGTGCATGCTTATGTGGGGTAGGATAGGTTGCCTGTGATGATTGACAGACAACAGCTTGGTCTTAGACGAATTGAAATTGACGAGCCACTTCTTGCCCAAATTCACCACAGAGTGTAGATCCCATTCAAGGTCAGCAGCGAGATTATGTCTGCCCGTCACGACGGGTTTCTTACTATGCGAGAGTAAATTGTGGAGTCATCTGCGTAGATGCCTACTTGGCACTTGATCTCCTCTGGGAGGTCATTGATGAAAATAAGGAAGAGCGTGGGGCCCAGGATAGAGCCACGAGGGACACCAACATTTGTGCTGTGGGATGAAGAGGCATGCCCATTCAAAACGACCTTCATTTTGCCATTATTTCAAAAAGATTGGGTTAGATCTAGCAAGCGTCCGGTAATACCCTAACCTCGTAGCTTACATAGAAGGCCAGAGTGCCAAACCCTGTCAAAAGCCTTGAGCAACAGCACGAGCCTCGCCGGAATCATCAAGGGTTTGGAGCATGTAATCCGTAACGGTTGTTAGCATGTCGGCCGTGGACCTGGCAAAGCGGAAGCCATACTGCCTGTCAGAGTAGAGTTTGTGGGCAGTAAGATGTTGAACTATTTCAGCACTAATTATGGCTTCGAACACTTTCCTGAAAATTGGTAGAAGACTAATAGGGCGATAGTTGGATGGGTCCGAGGGTTCACCACATTACTTAAATACAGGAACAACTGAAAAGAACTTGCAGCATGCAGGAAAACAGGAAGCAGAAAGGCAGTAATTATACCGTTTAGAGAGGACAGGGGAGAGTTTAGGAGCACACCTCTTAAGGACTATCACCGGGATTCCATCTCCACCGCTCACCTTATGGGGATCAAGTTTTGAAATTACTTGGGATACTACTATCGTGGTAATATATACGTCGTACAGTTTAACCTCAGTTCTAATAAGGAAGTCGGGTGAGGGTACTCCAGGTGAGTCAAAAGTGGAGTTGTATAAGAATCTGCGAACAAGCACTCTATGACCAAATAGTTAACCTATGAATTCTCGTCAAAACACTGTGCAAATATAAAAACAGATCTTTATAGTAAAATTAGCAGCAATACATTTTTTAAAAATTATTATAGGCAATACATTCTTGAAAAAAGATTACAAGCAATACAATTTTGGAAAAAGTAATATAACAATGTATACTGTTTTATATATGATTCGTAAGGAGTTGAAATATTGCTAAACAAAGAAAGATATGTATTGTAAAAATTGTGTCGGCATTAAATATCTGATCGATATGACGTAAAATAAAATAAAATAAATAAAACCAAACTAAGCCAAACTAACTAATCTTTCTATTCACATGGAAGATCTTTTTCAAGTGAAGTTAATGATTATTTTAATATAACTGCCTCGTAAATCGAAATCCTGTATTTCAAGGAGTTTCTGATGCTTTACCTTATTAAATAGAAATGGTAATATTAACCGTTTTCTTACAAATAAACATTCTTCATTCATTGATCAAGCAGCCAGCAGTGCTGTCGGTTAGGATACACGAAATCTTTCTCTTCAAACGATTTTTCAGGAAAATAAGTTTCTCAGTTTCACTACCTGATTCCAGTATCAATGGGGGTTCTTGATTACGTTTTCGTCGAGTAGATATAGCTATTGATTTCTGTTGTTGTTGTTTTTAAGTTGTTGAGTGATGTTGTTAAACTTAATTTGGTACAAAACTTTGTTTCAGATTTTGCAGTGTCAGTCCACAAGTCTCGAAGTAATTAGATCTTTGACAAAAGCCATATGCTTCACTTGCGGGCAGCAATTTTTAACCATTGATCTGAGAAAACTTTTGTAAACAGTTGAGAGTTTATATATTCATGAATGGGTTTGGTGCCATGTATGATATGCAGTTGAGACTATTTGCGATTATAACTCGAGTGTTCAGGTTAATGTTTTGATTTAGTAGCATTTTGCTGTGTTGAGTGAAACTTTCTCTAGCACATCCCTATTCTATGATTAATAATTTCTTTTCTAGTAAATTTTTAATGAATGGTCATAATTAAATAAAGAAGTCTAAAATGCCAACTACAGGCTGATGATACTTTTTAACAGGTACAGAAATTTAAATACCTGAGAAGTGTTCTAACAGAAGAAGAAAAGTACGACACTAAGATCAGAAGGAAAATTAGCATGGCCAAGAATGAATTCCAGAAGCTGAGTAGAGTATTGAGACAGAGGAACATTTCGCTAGAAATAAAGAAGATAGTATCAGACTGCTAGGTGATATCTGTTTTCAATATGGCAGTGAATGCTTGACAATCTCCTTAAAAATGAAAGGAGAGACTTGAAGCAATTTACATGTGGTTCTACAGGAAAATGCTGAGGATGCCATTAACTCAACACGTGAGGAACGATGACTTTTTGAAGATCATGGAAACGAAAAAGAAACTAATAATTAACACCAGAAAAACATTTGAAGTTCCTCGTATATGTAATGAAGAAAGAGAGCTTGGAGAACATGATAATCTCAGATCAGATAATGAGTAACACAGGCAGGAGAAAATGACATGAAGCACACTTGACTGGCTTAAGCAAGTGGATCATTGAGCGGGGTTTATGAGAAGTAACGGGAGAAAGTGTGGTTAAGAGCCACTAGAGATAGGGAGATTGGAAGGCTATGAACACTTGCGTCTTGAAAGATGTGGAAGGCCATGATCCCCTACGTCTAGATAGGAAGATGTTGAAGGACACGATTACCTGAAGAAAAAACATGGCTTGACTCCTATTTCTTGGGACATTGGATAGAGAATGTTGATATTGTATTCAATATCATTATAATCCAAACTACATTTATCTATGTCATTGCCATATTTTTTTTTAATCATATTACCCCGGGTAAGGTGGTAAGGCCACTGTTGTATAGGGGGCTACGTAAGAGTGAAAAGATTGGAAAAGAGAAAGCCGGAAACCACATCCTAAACAAGGAACAAGGGATGAGCCTCTACACCTGTTCAATAGACGTGGGTGGAGTGTGAACCGGGCGATAGTTCCGTCTATCTACTCCAATTGAAAAAAAAAGTAACAAAAAGGAAAAGTGAAAAGATTGGAAAAAAGAAAGTCGGAAACCACATCCTAAACAGGGAACAAGGAATGAGTCTCTACACCTGTTCAATAGACGTGGGTGAACTGTGAACCGGGCGATAGTTCAGTCAATCTACTCCAACTGAAAAAAATAAACAAAAAGGAAAAGTGAAAAAGATTGGAAAAGCGAAAGCCGGAAAACACATCCTAAACAGGGAACAAGGAATGAGCCTCTACACCGGTTCAATAGACGTGGGTGGAGTGTGAACCGGGCGATAGTTCCGTCTATCTACTTCATTTGAAAAAACAACAAGTAAAATAAAAGAAAAGTGAAAAGATTGGAAAAGTGAAAGCCGGAAACCACATCCTAAAGAGGGAACAAGGGATGAGCCTCTACACCTGTTCAATAGACGTGGCCCGTCATACGTTGGTCTCCCGAATGGCTAGCAGAATCGTTGTCTTCTATTAGCAGTTTCTTTTTAGGATATGTTATGAAATGGATTTTATAACCAATATTTTGTTCTATGTGCTTATTTATTGGACGTTCTGATAGCATTCTCATAATAAAATCGCCGTTTTCCTTATAGTATTTTCAACTAACACAGTGATTTATTGTACTATTTGTAACATGATTCTGTCGCAAATACTATTTATTAGAATCTTAATATTTAGTTATATAAAGTTATGATAGTTATGTTTAGTTTACCTGTATTTTTCCAACGCAGTGAATATATAATTTTAGGTTTCTTGTTATTTTTGTGAATGACATATCACTTTTTAAAGATTTCGGAAATCCTGACAATTGTTTAATGCAATCAGCATCACGTCTAGACTATATACGTTGTTTTTTTAGGTTAGACATTTCTTAGCAAAATTCATATTTAATATTACATGTCTTAGCCACTTTTTTCCTTCCCATTGTATGTGTATATGTGTATTATTTACACTATTGTCCTTACTTTTATTGTCATGTTTACAAAGTTTCAGCCGTTGTACACTTCCGCCTTCTTCATTAGCTATAAACTTAGAACCAAACTCTTTATTTAGTTCACTGGGGTATATAATTCTCATTCCATATGTGATGACTTCTGTATCATCTGGGCCATGTGTTCTTAAAATATATAGATGTTGGTTACTTGATTTGACCCAAAGAGTAGTAAATTTAATTGAAAGTATAACAACACTGAACAAATAACTAAGAGTATCGAGTTAAAGGGAGATAACTAGAAGGCACTTGGTAATAGCATCGGACATGGATTCAGAATTATATACACCACTGAAATAAAATGATAGGTTCCAAATTCTGAGCACCTGAAAAATGCTGAAGCGGACAGTGGCCGAAACATCATAAACAATGGCAATAAAGAAGAGGACATCACTCCGATCAGTTTAAATAATGTAAATACTAACTCCTCCTCCCAGAAGTATAGACAAATTATATATATATATATATATATATATATATATATATGCATAAAATTTCTCCAGTTACGTTTTTTTTCTGGCTATGTCTGTGCATTTTCATCGAAGCTCGATAACTGTATATTGTGAAGTTTTATGTATAAGAAAATTAATTAAACAACAATGGAATTAACTCGATGCTTTGACAAACACATGTTGTTTAGATAAGACAAAAATTGAATGGGTACGTCTCTAATATTGCTCTAGGAAGTTCTTAAATCATCTTCCCAGTCTCTGTCTTCCGATTTAATGGAAAATGGGTTAAAGCCGCCATGTTCGGTGTTCGAGCTGTTGAATCCTCACGTTTTGGATTTGACATGGAAATATTTACGCGGCCTTGTGAGCGATTAACTATTTTCTAGCATACACCCATATTCCCAGAGATGAACGAACAGAGGCTTCTTTCGCTATTTTTCCGAAAAACTCATCTAAATATTTTCATTACCTCGTTTCATAAGTTCAAACGTTTACTGCTAAGACCCAGCATGTGAACTTTTCAGATCAATTAGTCTTGCTCTTCGCATTCTATTCGTAATAAAAATAAAATTCTACTGAGTTTTTATTGCATAGAATCCACACTATACTCAAAGTTTTCACTTGTTATCTTTTCATTTTATGCCCATGCACTATAATCACTATCTTTCTATTTTCAGGGGTTAGGTTTTGAGGAAATATTTAGTAAACATAAAGCTCACAGTGAAATTCCTTAATACAAAAACGAATGCCATTATTAATCTTAAAATTAAAAGAGAGAGAGAAAAAAATAAAGTAGTAAATACTTGGAGTTCTTGAACTAAGTAGATTAAACAAAAAGTAATTGTAAATTATTGCAAAAAGCAAAAGCTGAACGTATTAATAAACAGCTTACAGACATGAAAACAAATACAGAAAATTTATATAGTTTGGACAAAAAGATAAAACAGGTGCGAAAACATGTCCAACGACAGTATATATAAGATATAGAAAGAAGGAACAATTATAAAACATAAATAAAATATAATTAAAAACAGAAGCAATACATAGGAATATTTTATCTTTATAACCAGAAAGTTATTGAAGTGAACATATGCTGAAAGCCTATACGAAAAGATTTTGATAAGCAAATGAAATAACAGAAAGGACACTTACATAGGAAACATATTAGTATAATCGGTATTCTTTACTAGGAACAAATGTCTGCTTACAGGCGGAAAATGAATTCAACGCATGCAAAAAATAGAAAGAGGGCTAATACAAGGTTGCGTTTTCTAATCGGATTTATTTAATCGATGTACTGAGATGATCCTAAGAAAACGAGATGATGCATTAGGATGTATTGCTGGCAAACATATAATACGCAGATATCCGTGGGCGGTTCACCAAGGAAATCATCGCTTAGATAAAACAAAGCGAATAAAGGTCAAAATATTAACTATAAAAATACACAAAAGAGCTTCTTTTAGAAAACTACATAAACAGGTTAACTATATGGGGCTCGATTGAAAACTTAATAAGGTCCAAAATACTCTCTTGGAATGTGACCAAATGAGGTTTATTTTTTTACACATGCATTTCTTTAAACATTTTACCCCAAGCAAATGCAGGTTTATTGCCACTGGTGCGCAGGGAGGAAAGTGATGAAGGATGAGGATACTGATGTGATGAAAGTGGAGTGAACGGAGAAAAGAGTATGAGAGAAAGGATGCGAGACAGTGAGATAGGAGATGGCTATTGACTTTACATATAAATTCTTGGAGATTGTAGCTGTCCGGGAAGCAAGATTACGAAAGGGAATTCCACAGGCGGGAAGTGCAAGAAAAGAAGCTGTTGAATTAGAAGTTTCTGTTATATTTTATTGGTTTCACTGTAAAATGGTGGGATTCAGTCGCTAATCTAATAGCTGGAGTAGATTTATATATAGGGGGCGCCAGTGAGCTAAATTCATCGGAGTAGAAGCAGTGAAAGTATTTGTAGAAGAAACATCGGGGAGCCACATTACGCCGGTAAGAAAGGGACTGCATCTGAGGTACCATGACGGGATCGATCACATTAAAGATTCTCCGCTGGATATTCCCAAGGACCCTGAGGTTGATAACAGGGGCACCGGATCAGTTATGACAGCATTATTCAATACACGAATGGATGGTAGATTTATATATGCGCAGGATGGATTCAGACAGGAAAAAACTGATTCCAATGCTTGACACGACGAGGAATACGTATATATGAAAATATAAACTGATATTCTTATTCTTCGTCGGTGACGGTTGTGTGGAGGAGGAGGGTAGCTAGAGAGAATCACGCACAAACCGGAAGTTCTATGCACTTTGTGTGTGTGTGTGTGTGTGTGTGTGTTCAGATTTCTTCCCTTGTCTTCGGCCAGTAAAAACAAACTTATATAACCCCAAAATCTTAGGCATTATTACTTTTCAGTTTGTCGCTTAATTGAAGTCAATCATATCTTTGTCGGCTATTGCTTTTCAAGCCTTTTTTGTTGTCTTGTGCTTTCTGTCTTTGATGTTGATTACACTCCCGGCGTCATCATCCATGGCCGGAGTACATTTTATGAATCATATTTTTGTCGGTCAAGGTAATATATCAAAAATTGACACCATTAATATTGCTTTACGCTATACCAGTCGATTATTTTTCATGTTGGAGATCAAATGTTAATCAGATGAGACTAAACTATCAGACTAAGGAGGATGATCGATCAATCTAAGGCGACATTCATTAACAACAGCCATTTAAACAACGTAAGTGTGTGTTGGAGCAATTCTTTGATAAAACAAAACGCCATTCATAAGTTTTGCTGTGCATTTGGTCTTTATAGCTTTTCACAACTGCTTCAGGAAATTTGCATTTATGTTCTGACTCTTTGAAGATAGTCAATAAATCCATTTTACATTCTAAAATACTGAGTCCATTGCGTTCTTTGTAGTTGAAAAGATCATGATCTCTTTCGAGCCGGTACACTAGTTATGTTCCTACTACATACATTGTCTCTTTGCCTCTGACTCGAAGCGATGGACAAAACACTCACTAGACTTCCGTGCAAGCTGCAGAGCTACAATTTTCTGGACGATTCTTTGATTTAATCCAATCGTTCTTATCGGATCGTGAAATAAAGATGATTTTGAAAGAGCAAGTCTCCATGTAATTGCACCCGAACGCGGCTAGCCTTTAATGCTTCATCATTGGCCCTACTCAGTTTCTGCTCTTCATCAATAATCTTCCTGGTGTTATCAGTTAGCACGTAGGAATGTATGCAAGCAATAACACCATTTTCTCTTGACACAATTGAAAATCTGCCAAGGATTATATAGTAAACATTGTTGAGATTTTTCAATTGTACATCTAATTAGTGGCTAACTAGGCAAGGAAATGGCTTGTAAATTTGAAGGCCTCCAAAACAAAACTGATCTCCTTAAACCACTATAGAGAAACATTTCTGTCGGCTATCAGAATAGTTGATGCAAGTCCCCTTGAGAGCAGCTTATGGCCCCATATTTTCAACCGAACTTAAGTGGAACGAATATATCAAATCAATATTTATTCTAGAAAGATTGCTCTCTGTGACGGGGTGGAATGTTTTTTTCTTGTCAGAATCCGTCTTGCACATTTATAAATCTATCATTCATCTGTGCATTGAATAGTGTTCCTATATTAGGTCAAGTGCACTTTGTGTTCTTCTTGAGGTTCTCAACAGAATGCGAAGAAAGATTTGCAATTTAATCGGTTCTGTCATGGCCTCTTAGCTTCAGTCACTTTTGCAACAACGTGATATGGATTCTCTCTCTCATTTCTACAGATATATTCAAGGCAATTATACTGATGAACTTTTTTCTATGGTACCAAAACCGTGTCAATCGCTTTCCAATTATATCGAGCAACAGCGTAAGATTTGCCATTATTATCAAGAGCCTGGAATACATATTTAGTGATAGTCATTACATCAGCAGTAGACTTGGAAAACCGGAAGTTTTATTATTTGTCAGACAGTAGGTCGTGAGAGATGAGACGTCAAACTCTACAGCATTGATTGAAGCCGCGAACAATTTGCGGAAATATTGTAAGAGGATTATAGAGCAATAGAGGGATCAGAGTTTTTACCATAGTCCTTAAAGACAGGAAATACAGTTTAAAAAATTCCATCAAGCAGATAACAGAAAAGCAATAGATCTAAAAGTACTTGAGTCAACCAAGGGTCACATATCTTTTGGAAAATTACTGGAATCCCATAAATTCTGCTTGTATTATGGAGGTCTAATTTAGAAATGATATGTTGAGTCTTTATTCTAGGTAGAAAACTGGGTGTGGCTATTCTATACGTGTCAAAAGAAGGAGTTAAAAAAGAATTTGTGAGTGAAGAATTCAAACCTGTGTTCTGCAGATCTTAGGATTTAGAAATGATTCAATAGCGGATAAATTGAGTGTTTGCGGTTGCTCAGCACACACTTGCAATGCTGCCAGTAATCTCTAGAGCCAAACTTGCGGGATGCTATATGTTGTTTCATTTGATGAACAAATAATAATTTTGCACCATTTAAAACACGTTTGCATTCGTTACAAGAAGAGACAAACATACTTCTATTGTAATCAGACTTGTTACTCCGGTACGACCGAAATAATTAATTCCTGTTGCAAATAAGTGTTGGGCATGTCAGTGGGAATCAACTGATAAACGAGATTTAACCCAGGTGGAGATCTTCAATATGGTTGAATATTGAGATCATAAACTTTGCTCCAAGGAACTCAAAGAAGCAAATCACGTAACGAGACCGAATCTTTACGTTGATAACAGAAAGATACTCTGTTGATAAGAGGCTCCCATATAAAGTTGGAACAGAAATATATGTTTACGGACATCAACGGATGATCAGAGTTTCCAAGAGGGCAGAAATAGAAGTAAAGAATATATCTAGAAGAGAATCGTGTCCTTCAGAGTTGCTGGAGAAATACATGGGGAGATCCATCACGTGCGAGAGTGATTTAATAATTGAATAATTCAAGATCGGTTACAGAGTGTTTATATCATTTGGCATAATGTGCATTTAAATCACCTAACACAAACGCATTTGTAAACTGATTTATTGAAATGGCCTTCTATATGTGATCAGAAATACTATGGAGTACACAATAGTCATGAGAATAATCTAAGCGATAGAGAAAGAAGAGATAGCTGACTGAGTTAAATAGAGAGAGATGGAGACACGTAAGAATCAAGAATGATCTGCCTAGCTAGAGGGAGATATTCGCTGATATAATCTCTCAGGCCATCCAGGTATTCATCAGAGGTCTTTTTAAAGAGATGGAGTTAAATAGGAATCGAGAAATCAGAAGAAGGTATTTCATAGATGATTGGTTTTGCAAAGAGGTAGGATATGTGAAAACATTTCGATTCAAAACTGCAAATGTTGGTACGAATACCACGAATGATCGGGAAAGAAATACTGACTTTAGGTGAATTTCTTTTTTTTTTCGGTTTGGCTGGTTTCGTTTCATATATTTGGTAATTTCATGGTTTTAGGTTATTGGTAAAGAGAGGCCTCAAATGCAAAATGTGTGAGAAGGAAAATTGCGCAAGATGCAACATAGTGTAACCTCAGGGTTTCCCACTGTAGGTGAAGCTAAGAACAACCATTCATGCGCGACATCACACTGCAAGAACCTCGATATTAATCAACTGTTGATCAGAGTAGCCACTCAAGACACTACGCGCGATTTGGTGCTTCTAACTGCCAGTCGAAGGCAGCAACCATAAAACGGCTAACCAGGTACACTCAGTATGAAGAGCCGTTGTCACAATCTCCGTACATCCCAAAAATCTCGTGACAGCACCACAGTTAAGAGCTAAGGAAACAAATGAAACCGGGAACCCTTTTCTAAACAGGAAACAATGGGTGAGTTCTTGTTCAAGCGAAGTGCGAAAAGTATGGACCGGAAGTTATGTAAGCCTATTTATTCTTATTAGAAAAAAATAAATGAGTTAAAAATTTAAAAATTAATAAGTTTTCACTCCGTATAAGTCAGTATAACTTAGTATAATGAATTATTGATTTAATAAATGATTAGATAAATCAAGTAAAATGAAACCCCAGAAAAATAAAAAATAAAAATATACTTCAAGAAATTTAAAGATTAAAATAAATTACTCCGAAAAAATTAAATTATTTATGACATTACGAAATTTAATATTAAATAAAATAAACTTTAAGAATCAAAAGGCTCTTCAGGAAAATTTTCAAATATGTCCTCCTCCAGACATTTATTAAGAAAAGTAAAGCGAATACAATCACAGACAAATATCGCTAAAAGGCAAAAAAAAGTTTAAATAATAATTGTAATTGAAAGGAAATCAACGACTCTTTAGTTGAAACTAAACAGAGCTAAAAGAAACGACACGTCAATGATTTCTTTACAATATTGAAAGTCATGTCCTCCTTCATAAAAAGATAAAGGTAACTTTAAATATAAAATTAATGAAAATTCTTCATACCAATATATAAGCAATTTAACAAATACAGTTTAGTGAATGTTCTTGCTTGATTTGTTACGTAACAATTATTCTTAAAGTATCAGTAAAGCACCCAAGGGATCTCATGACTTATATAAATAAACAAATACTGATATAATTAATTAGAGATTAAAATGCATAATAATATAAAAAATTATAATATAATAAACAACAAAAATATAACAGTAAATAGATAATTAAAATATCAAAACTTACCATTCAAAATACGATATTTTTTCTTCGAGTAGTGAAATGCCATTTTCACATGCGGATGATGCTATAAAAAATTTGTACAGATAGAGTCTGAGTCGTCTCCAAGTGTATTTAAATGAGGACTAATTACAATTAGAGATGCAACCTAAGTCGTCTTCCCAAACATGTGGTATATATAATGTAATTATTTACGAATCTGGAATGATCAAGAAAATATTTCTCAAAGAAGGATTTGTAAATTTGTAATTGATATTAATTCTTCGCAGCTTATAACATGCAAGTAAATTGTTATTTTATACCACAATGTTTGTAGTTTTAAATTTTGTGTAATAGATAAGTAATCTAACTTTTGTGTATAAGTTTGCAGCAGATGCGTATTTTCTTATGATGTTTCTAAGGGAAAATTCATTATGTTTATAATTATTATACATTTGATTTTAGTAGAAAATAATTATGTTATTCGTTTAATTTTGAAGACCTCTTCGATCAAACAGATATCAGTTTACTAGGAAATATAAAATACAGTTGTTTATAAGAATAGTTGAAATTAATATATGCAACTTTTCACAGCTACAATTTCATTCCGTCATTTGGTTATAGTCAGCGTGTAAACTTTTTAACCCACCCTCGTATGTTAAGGATATTACTTAGAGGAATTTATAAATAGATCAAGTTAAAACATGTGTTTGTTTAATGTAATTATTTGGCTATATATATATATATTCAAATAAAACCCGAAAACAACATTAATTGGATAGCCATTTCGGCAAGAAAAAGTATCGCTTCCTCAGTAACGGTTAAAATTAAAATTTTATTGCAAATATGAGTCAAACATTCACATTCCGGAAGGTCACTGAAAATAATTTCATAAAAGTTTACATTCAAAGGAAAAACAAAGTACATAATGAAGACAAAAGCTGGAAAATTTGAGAAAAAAGAAATAAAATGTTATTTCCTTTCTATATTTTTCTTTTTTTTTTCCTTTCTCTTTTTGTGTATCTATCCCTTCTGTTCGCCTTCTGATGCCGACATTCTTTACCGTAGCTTCTGAAGATCTTTCTCTCTTTTTTACGTTATTCTCTTATATTTTACTCGTTTGACTCTTCTGTCTACGGATTTTTCTTTTCTCTTTCCGTCCACCACTTCCATTCCTGTGACACTGTTAAATTTTCATTTTTTCATACAAAAGCAATCTAAAAGTTATCTTATATAATCGAACTTGAACATTTTTTCTCTGTCTTAAATGCAAAAGTAAATACACATTCATCAAATATGATATAAAAAGCCTTTACCCAAACAATATCTGAGAAGGGTTTACTGGAAGACCTTAATTTTGCTACAATGTACATAAAAATACCATTAGAGCATATTGACATAATATTACATTGCCGAAAATCTATACTTTTCCACTTTTAAGGTATAGCATGGATTATGAAATCCAACAACGGAACATTCGATGTACCTTAAGGCTCGTATGATGGAGCAGAAATCTTAGAATTGATTTTAAACAAAATAAACAAAAAAATCCATATTGACAACCACGGATTATATAGAGATGACGGATTAATAATAACACGAGACAACAAAAGAATAAATGATAAAATAATGAAACAACTTTTTAAATTATTCAAAGAACTAGATTTTAATATTACAATGGACACAAATAATAAAGTGGTACAATATTTATATGTAGAACTTAAATTACAAACTGAAAATGTCTCGCCAGACATGAAAACAAACACTAAGTTATCATACATAAATACAAAGTCCAGCCATCTAAATAATATAATTAAACACGTTTACAAAAGAATAGAAGACAGACTATCTAATAATTCGTCAAACAAATCAATATTTAATGAAACGAAAAATATGTATGACGATGCACTAACAAATTCTGGCCATAAAAACATTTTACAATATAATTCTCAATCAAACAGACAAATCAAAAACAACAATAGAAAACGAAACATTATCTGGTCCAACCCACCATTTAATTTAGAAATAAAGACTAAAATAGGACATATATTTTTTAAACTAATAGATAAGCATTTTCCAAAAGAATCAGAATGAAATAAATTTTTCAACAGAAACACAATCAAACTAAGTTATAGTTGCACCAATAATTTAGATAGTTTCCTAAAAAAACAAATGGCCAGAAACTTAAATAGCATCGTACAAAACAAAACCACCAACAAAGAATGCAACAGCAGAGACAAAAGATGTCCACTTCAAGGTCTCTGCAACACAAAAGAAATAATTACATGACCCAGATGGCAAAAACAAAATATAATTTGGGCTCAAACAAAGACACCTTTAAGATCATGTGGTTCAACCACAGATCTACATTTAAAATAGAAAAATTAAAAACAATACAAAATTGGCTAAGCACGTCTGGAAATTAAAATCAAAATATGAAAAATATCCATACATAACGTGGAGCAGTGTAAAAACAGCTAAGCCTTACAATGGTGGACAAATATGTAGACTGTGCCAGGAAGAAAATTGGAAATTATGACATACCTAAATAAGGACGAACTGTTAAATGAAAAAACAGAAAGTATGACAAAATGCATGAACACTAAGAAATACCTCTTAGGTTCATACAACCATGTATGAAAACATCATAATTCGTTTGAATTTAAACAATGCACGTTCATAAATGCCACGTGAACGTTCAAATAAATCACCGTTACAAGAGCGTTCTTAAAAAGAAAAACGATAAAATGGAAATCAGTTATTGAAAATAGCCTGAAGACACCACTCATGGTAGAAACCTTGGTAGCGAAATAACTAGTTTAAAAATAGAATATATACATATATATATATATATATATATATATATATATATATATATATATATATATATATAATATTTATGGGTATGCAATGAAACAAACACCCAACCTATCAGCTATCCTCACTTCTACCAAATATCTAAAAAATACAAACCTATCAGGGAATTTCAAATGTCAGAAATCCCGTTGTTTAATCTGTAAACACTTAGTAAACGACGCAGTATTTTCTCTACCCAACACCAACATCAAATTGCACCCACCACGCCTCACCTGTGACAGCCAAAACATTATATATTTTCTCTTCTGTTCAATATATCCAAATTATGGAAATATGGTGAATCTGGAAATAGCTTTAGATTCCGTTTCAATAATCATAGACTTAGCATCCACAAGAATAACAAATATTCCCCCATAGCCCATCACTTCAATCAACCAGGACACACATTAGAAAACTGCAAATGTTTACTAATAGACTCCGATTTTAGTTCTACACACTCACACAAAAAGAAAGAAAAATAGTGGATTTTAAAATTAAATACACACAGGCTAGGGTTAAATAGGGACTTAGGTGTTTTGAATCTTTATAAATATTTCAATAGCTAAACAGTTTTTGATACACTTAAAAAATATTTCTCTAAAACAAAATTTATAAGTATTATTAAAGATCGGTTTACGTTTACAAATATTTAAAAAATCTGTCGCTTTCTGCGACACGTGATGTAAACAATCTCTCCACGAACACTCTCGCGAAATACGTTTCTAATTTAAATTTTAAAATCAATTGTTCCTGATGAAAGGCCGAGGACGGTCTGAAATATCAAATATAATAATAGAAATAAATAAATACTCTCAGAAAAATACATTTTTAAACTTACAATATTTTAGTAGTTTTTCCTATATATATATATATATATATATATATATATATATATATTTGTTTTGAATTGATAACATAAACATGTTATAATATCACGTCAAAATAATTATTTTCTTTCGATATTACATGTGTCTTATCAAGTGACGGTACTGATTTCGAGTTAAAGTGTTTTAAATGGCTTCAAAACTAGCCAAGCCTTTTCAGTCAGAAAGATATTGTTACATAGTCTGTTGTTACTAATCAAAATACAAGTAATTTCTAATTTTAGGAACATAAGAACAGTCTTTAAAAACAATTTTTTGTTGCATTAATGTTAATATTTGGTTAAAGTAGAGAGATCGGTATTACTAATCGAATATTAGTTTCATTTTACAATAATTGATAAAATTCATTAAAAGATATTTATTACGAATTAATGTCAAAGATCATGAACTTTAAATTTAATATTTATTACGAATTCATGTCAGAGATCATGACTTTTAAATTTTAAGCTTCAAAAAGCATTAGATTTAAATTATTGTAAAGTTATTCAAATATGAAACGGGGAAAAGAGTTAGTCGCACAAATATACAAATATATAGATCCCCAAATATGGACAGAGAGACAAGTATATACGCACATACATGCATATACTTGTATATATACATGTGCAGACATATATACGCACATATGTATACATATTCAATTTTTTTTGGAAAAGAACAAGTACTTTACAAGAACATGATCTGTCAATGTCAATTCTTTCTCGAGTTTTGAATCTTTTATAGTTACATATGAGTTCAATTAAAACCCCATTTTTAAAATTAAAAGTGAAGAACATTTAACATAGGAGAAGAAGAGTTTATAAGATAAAAAATGCATTTAACGAACTGTCTGGCTTTCTAGCAGTGAAGCAATAATTTTTCTTTCAAACTCTACCCTCGGTTTGCTCGTCAAAGAATGTACAGTTAGGTAAATGTTGGAATCTGAATGAAACTGAAAGTGAATTAGAAGAAAACATATTATGTATGTCAAACAATGTGTAAAGAAGTTGCAATAAAAAAGGAAAAAAACCCTTAATGTTCAGAAAATATGACCTTTGCAAAGACTTTGAAGTCTTACAAACAAAATAAAAAAGAAAATTGCAAAAAATGAAATTAAAATTAATAAAAATTAAAACAAAATGAAAGAAGTTGATAAAAAATGCCGCAAGGTAAATTATAAAGAACGAAGAGAAAGTAAAAGAAAAAAAAGGGAACATAAAAGGCGATGTGGAAAAGAGTCAAAGAAATGTTGGAATATATAGTTAGCGTAGATTTTAATATTATAAACGAATGGAGAATATATCTGAAATAATATAAAATAATATCCGCAAAAATTTAAGAGCAAATAAATGAGGGAAAAATATGTATATAAGAATAGAATATCGTGTCGAGTCGCTCCAGCAACAGTTATACTGCAGCCATAATCGCAGTAGTTAATCTTGAACATTATAGTCGGACATGCCCATTCCCATTCTAGTTTGTTTAAAAACCAGAATTTCCCTACATGTTCTAACCTTAAGACCATACCGCACAGTCAGCCATGCTATTCACCATATCTATTTTTTGGTTTGGTGTGTGGGATAAAGATTACTTTACATATTTGCCAAGGTTATGTCTTCGAAGGTTAAAGCAATGTAACAGCCGGGATTCGAAGTCGGCCTGCTGATATCACCTTCGATGTCGCTAAACTTTAATTTTGACAAAAGAAAAAATATTAATTGCAAACTTCTTCGATATGAGAGATAAAAAAAACCCTAAATTTCCCTTACTATGACGAGATTCTAGCCAACCTTGATAACAGCATATTTGGCTTTTATAATAACGTCTCCTTTTTTACAGACAATACTGAGTTGGTATTAAGCTAATCTTATCTATGAACAGTAGTTGACTTATATTTCGTAATGAAAGAACGCAAAAATAAGTAAATTGGTGAATTTCATCGAGAACAATTATAAGGATGGCATTAGATAGAGAAATTGCTAGGTTTTTTTCAGGTTAATCATCCAACAGTTAATAATATTTAAAGTATTTACATGATTCAGACTATTATCCTCATCTTTGTTGCTATTTATACGAAGTTTCCACCGGAAGTTTGTACGCTCCGGTTTTCTTCACGTGCTAGGAATTTCGAACCGAACACTTTATTACAATCACTTAGGGGCACATGGCCCAGTGGATATAGACGTTAGTTAGTTCTTGACTATACTTTTAGAGTTGTCAGTTCAATAACAGGCTACAGTAGTGGTGAACAATTAACTTGCAGGGTAGGAGGGAGATAACTCATGACTTCCAATCGAGGCTTAGCGCAAAGAATGGACGTCATATACCCCAGTGATTGTAATAGAGTGTTCGGTTTGAAATTTCTATCACTGGAATTACTGTAAATACTACCTCATCTCAGAAATATAGGCATGTTAATTATATTGTCAAGAAATTTAAGGAATAATGCCATTATTGTGTGAAACAAATTTAAAGAAGACCAAGCATCGTGTCTGAGCAAACAAAGGATTGTGCTGAAGAGAGTTGTCAAAGCGTCAAAGATGTTACCAACAGGATGTATATGTCGCAATATGCAGTAAAAAAAACACTGAAAGATCTAGACTATAAAAGAAGAGTTCCAAGAAAGAAGCCCTTGATTTTATAGAACAAGAACAGGCATATGGACTTGGCTAGAGAACTCGTGGGCAAAGAATTTTGGCAGTCTGTAATTTCATCAGTAAGTTCTGCCAAAGTTTATGCTTGGAGAAATCAGAATGAAACTTGAATCACTGAATGTCTGCAAACGATACTGAAACATGCAGAATTTGGAGTAATAGGGAGGGCGCTCTCTGGTTTGGAGGGAAATCTGAACTGATTCTTGTTGACGAATAGTTGAATGGTTCAAAATACTATCAGATATTAGAGTAAGGACTACTCTCATTATTTGAAACTAATTAGATTGACAAGAATGTCTACCATTTCTAAGAAGAGGGAGTGCCATATCATAAAAGCAAATTAGCAAAGGACTGGAAATTATCGCAACGAAGCAAATCATAGCCATGGGCAGACCAAAGTCCTGACGTGAATCCAACAGAGGACATTTGGTATCACCTTGGTCGAAAATTTTCAGAGCGTGCAACAAAAATCACGACAGTGTTATCCATTAAAGAAATATTGCTAAAAGAGTGGCAAAATATGGATCAGACGACTGTTAATGAATAAAAAATTAAATAAAAGCATTAAAAGTAGCAAATAGAGTACCTATCAATACTAATTTCAAATACTGTTTATATATGTTGTGTTGGGATTATGAAATTAAGTTTTTAAATTAGATGTACTTTATTTCTCCTGGTTAAAAATTTCTTCGACCACTGTAGATCTTGGATATGGAAGGCTCGGATCCTTGTTTGCTTTTTTTTCTCCAGAGGAGACTCTGCTTTTCGGCAAAGCCTCTCCTGTGTTTCTTTCTGCCCGAAGGCTGAGATTCCAATGATTCTGATTTTATGTGAAAATTGTAATTTTCTGTAATGTTAAAAGGCTAATATCTTGGTTGTGTAGGTATTGAATGTTACAGACCAGTCTATCTTACAAGGATCAGTGTTATCAAGGTCAAGTTCAGTTGTCAGGTTCTGCTGATTTAGACTTTTGATTGGACACCCATCTGCTGAACCCTGCTGAACCCTACTCTAACCTTACCTTGCTCGCTCAGCTTAAGGTTTGTATCATTCAATACCTACAAAATAAATTTGTTTAAACAGGAATCAAACTATAGAGGTTAATGTAATTTGCCTAATAACTTTCAATGGATTATACAGTGAAAACATTATATACTTCCTCTTTTGTTCAATATGCTTCAATAGTGGATATATTGGCGATCCGGTAATAGCTTTAGATTTCGCTTCAATAATCACAAACTTAATATACGCCAAAATAATCAATATTCCCCAGTAGGAAGCATATTTCAATCAACCGGGGCACACCTTAGAAAATTGCAAATGTTTACTAATAGACTCCAATTTTAGTTCTGCATACGCAAGCAGAATTAAAGAAAAATACTGGATTTTAAAATTAAATACACACAAGCTAGGGTTAAATAGGGACTTAGGTGCTTTGAATCTTTACAAATACTTCAATAACTAAACGTTTTAGATACATTTAAAAACATTTTTAAACTTTTTAGATAAAATTAATTTTTTTTTTATCTAAAATAAATTTACAAGCATTATTAAAGATAGGTTTACGTTTACAAACATAATTTTTTTAAAAATTGTCGCTTTCAACGTCACTTGATGTAAAAACAAAAACTCTCTCCACAAACGCGTCACGTGATGTAAACAAACGCGTCACGTGATGTAAACAAACTCCTCACTGACGCTCTCGCGAAATACGTTACTAATTCAAATTTTAAAATCATTTGTTTCTGATGAAGGACCGAGGGCGGTTTGAAATATAAAATATAATAGTATAAACAAACAAATACTGTCAAAAAAACATATTTTCAAACTCAAAACGTTTTAATATTCTTTCCTATATATATATATATATATATATATATATATATATATATATATATATATATATAGTACAGACTAATGAGTAATAGGTCCACTACTTGTAGTGATTTCCTTATTTAAGAGTACTCGATACTTACTACTGCATTATATATAGTATTAGTAAAGTTTTATTATAAGTGTGTATGATGAAAACATATTTACTGCAACACAAAACCGTTGTGGTTCGATATTAGCTTATCAGCCCCTTCGTCAGGCAGTGAAATATTTTTCTCTTTTAGGAATTATTACATATATTCAAATGATTGTGTTTATATGATAACAATATTGTTGTTTTTCAGTTTCTATTTGTAATTATTCCTATTTTACTGCCTGACAATGTGCTAATAAACTAGCACCAAAATACAACGGTTCTTGTGTTGTAGCAAACTATTTTTTATTATAAACTCATATAGAAAAAACTGATATATATATAATCATCCGCAGACAGATCTATTTTGCTGTATCACAAGTCGTCAGTACGGTTAGACATTCGATTGCTTTTAGACAGGATTGAAATCCGACCAAACGGACATCAGTCGGCGACTCTACTTCTGAGCTAAGGCGCTCGGTAAAATAAGGCGAACAATGCGCCAGTAGATGTGAGTATTTAAATTCATTACTGAATGAACGATGCGTAGATGCTCGAGTAGCTACTGTTTTTTCAAAGTCTACCATTTCTCCACAGTGCTCAATCAGGGTGTGACAGAGTAAATAATGTATATAATGAGGGATACGGGAATTGTAAAACAATCAGTTTTATTTTTCATTTTATATATATATATATATATACATATATATATATGGGTGTGTGTGTGTGTGTGTATTACAAATTTTTATTGTTGAGCATGTATTGATGAGCACGTACCGAAACTATCAGCATTCTCGATCCTTTTCTCGGTCAGAAAATACTGACGTTGTTGAAATATATTGCCTGTGGTTTAATGTCTTTCTCTTGTTGAACTTTCAGTGCGTACACTTTCTTTGTAATAAAGAATAAAAAAAATACTCCCCAGCTTCCTATGCACTTACACATCATATCATTTTGCAAGAATGCTGCTCAACTGATATCTATAATAAAGCAAAAAATAAGACTTTTTTGAAGGCAGTTTACGCTTTAATGCCAATTGTACCAAAAGACGTAGCATATATAATAAAAATAAATGGCACCCGTAGTGGTTTAAATACGCAAGCATATGCACACACTATTACGCACACATTTTCGCTGTGGTTTAATGGCTAGAAATGTACTTGAGCAAACCTTTATTGCCGTTCTGATTTTGTTTTCTCCATAGATACCTTGAAATTATTTCGGACTTAGCTACATGTAAGCAAAAAATTTTAGCTTCATCAAATAAGTAAAACTTGGAGAGTATTTCAAGTTACAGAATAGTATATATATATATATATATATATATATATATATATATATATATATATATGAAGAGAACGTAAGTTTTTTAGACACCTCTAATAACCCTTAAAATTCCCAATTAAATTCGTTGCATTCACTTATGCGCAAAAACCCTTTGGAAAGGTAATTACCTGTCTCTTCTTTCTCCAGCTATGGGTTAAAAAGAGAACAGATTGTGTTCTTCAGTCTTGGTTAGCAACGAGTCTACCTCAGAAATTAATAGAAATCTTCTGTAGAAAATGTCTTGTCTGTTCAGTCATGTCTATTTCGAGACGTGATCGCTTAAGCGTGTATTACGTACGTCACTTAACTGACTAGTGGATATCAATAACATTAGCTAAAATGGATTGACAATGACGTTTTTGTCACTGGATTTCAAATCAAAAGTTGGAGATAACTTTATTCCTGTTTGCTAATTTAAAAAATTACTTTTACTTTTTTTACATTTTTATATTCGTTGTAAGCATGTGGATATCGGCACGGAACAAGAAATCGGAGATCAAATTCGAAATTCATTTGAATTGGTTGAATCCATAGCATTCACTTACGCGCAAGAGAAAGGTATTAACCCGTCTCTTTTTCCTTCAGTTATGGGTTGAATAGTAGCAAAGATTTTGTACTACGGTCTTAGTTGACAACCAGTCTAACGCAGAAAGTAATAAAAAAAATAAGCTGCAAGAAAAGCATCTGCCCGGTCACTCATCTTAAAGAAAACTGTACGCCCAAGCGTGTAGTTCGTATGATATAATAGGATGACATTATCATGGGTCATTACAATTCCATTTCTGTTGAAGCTCTTAATAATTACTTACCACAAACATGCAAATACGCACAAACACATATATTCTCATCTATCCACCTATCTATCTTTCTATCTAGCTAGATAGCTAGCTAGCCTTATAGATAGATAGATAGATAGATAGATAGATAGATAGATAGATAGATAGATAGATAGATAGATAAAGTAAAGAACAGGACAGGTAGGTAGGAAAATTATATTTACTTATTCTATTCATTTTCAGGTATTTCTAACTTACTCATATATATATATATATATATGTGTGTGTGTGTGTGTGTGTGTGTGTGTGTGTGTGTGTGTAAAATAAAATATCTATATTTTATGTAATAAAATGTAGGTGTCAGTTGTTAGTTGTGACCAATGTATGAGAAAACGTGCTTGATATCAGCGAGAAAAAGCTTATTTGCCTGCGGCAGGTTAGTTAGTGAGATCGCATTCATGTTAGGTCACACCAAACAGGAATTTTAAATCTGTGTTTATATCTAAACCACAATCTTTGCTCTACAAGCTCAAATTAAATGACAATTTTAAAGACCCAAATCCGTCAGAGGAAAGGATGCAATTGATCAGTTAGTTTTTGAAAAAAACAGTTTATCAAAAACAGTTAGTTTTTCATACTAT
This sequence comes from Ascarosepion bandense, assembly GCA_037127315.1. Lineage (NCBI taxonomy): Eukaryota > Metazoa > Mollusca > Cephalopoda > Sepiida > Sepiidae > Ascarosepion > Ascarosepion bandense. Next base: position 4,161,241 of record JBBBDQ010000663.1, read on the forward strand.
TATCTTTAAAGTTGAACGTTCATTCATTAAAACAATACATGATGTAATGAAAATAAAGCATTTTATTCACATTATCTAAAAAGTAGCCAGAGCGTGGGGATATGTATGCGTACTTTCCGTAGAATGTTAACACGTCAAAACGTCATAAGCCTTGGCTTATATCAATTTTTTTTCCACAAATAATTTTACTATACGATAACGAATACCATCGTTATGGCTTATACAGATATGCTCACTAGAATGCATGCTTATCAGTAACAAGAAAAAGAACTCAAGATGCCAAGTTCAGGTCAGAGAAACTGAAACAAAACAAGTAAATACATTTAACCCTTTCCTTCTTATTGGTTACAATTGTAACCTTTCCTAAAACTTTGTTGCATATTAGTTACAATTCTAAACAATATGCAACAGATGATAGAAAGTGCAATGTCGAGATCCAAAGAGGCATTGTCATGGCCAAGGATAAATTTCGAAAGCAAAGCAGAGTACTGAAATCAGAAAAATCTCATTGAAAACTAAGAAGTGAGGGCAGGATTTCTATGTGATGTCTGTCCTTCCGTATGGCAGTGAATGTTGGACGATCTCTCAAAGAATGAAGGAGAAGCTTGAGGCAGCAGAAATGTGGTTTTACAGAAGGATGCTGAGGATACCATGAACTGGGCACGTGACTAACGACAAGGTGTTGGAGGGGATGGAAACGAAGAGAAAATATATAATTAACATATAGAATAGACAGGTGAAGTTTCTGGGACATGTAGTGAGGAAGAAGGACCTGAGAACTAAATAATCGCAGAACGGATAAAGGGAATGAAAGTCAGGAGAACGCAGCGCGAACCCTACTTGATAGACATGAGCAAATGGATGGCAGAGCGGGGTTTTGGAGAGATACCAAGAGGAAGTGTTTCGAGAGCGACAAGCGACAGAGCCAACTGGAAATCCATAATCGCTTACATCCTGAAGGGACACGGCATATGAAAAAGAAGATAAGTAAAATATTATTTTAAAATATTATAACTACTAAGAAAAATGTAGCTGTATACCCTCTAGAAATTAAACAACGTATTTAGTGAGAGAATGGATTTATGTTAGAATTAAATTAAGCGGTGTTGAGCAACTATGTCATAACTAGCGTCCTATATATTTCAGGTACTACTTTCGGAAATCAAACAACGTATTGAGAGAAAGAAAGAGAGAGAGAGAGAGAGAGACAGAGAGAGAAAATTCCGTTAGAAATAAAGTCTGTTGAACAGCTATTGACAAATATATTCAGCTATATGAATAAGATACTCCTTTAAAAACGCAAGCATATTCAGTGAAAGAGAAAGTGAGAGGGTAAGAGAGGGAGAAAGAAAGAATAACGTGCTGGACGGCTTTGTCATATATATCGGCTTATATGAATGAGATACTCGTTATATAAATGAGATAATCCTGATATGAATGAGATACTCGTTATATGAATGAGATAATCCTGATATGAATGAGATACTCTTTATATGAATGAGATTCTCCTTATATATATGAGATACTCCTTTCAGAAATTAAAAAAATAATTTAGAGAGGGTAAATTTAGTTTGAAAATAAAAATATATTGAACTGTTAGGCTATATCTATCTTCCTATATGAATGTGAAACACATTCTGACAGAAATGAGGTTCATGAAACTGATGCCAGTAATACCATTGACAGAGCACGTGAACAACGAGGAAATTTTAAAGAGAATAAGAACTAGAAAAAACATATAATTACATATAAAGAAGAGAAAATTTCAATATTTGGGTAGCAAAAATAGGAAGATCGATTTCGAGAATTTAACATTCACATGATATATTGAAAACAGGAACCTGAGTCAAAACTGTTTGTGAAAATAAATATCTGAACAATGACAAAGAAGAAGAGTAAAGTGTTAAATGTTGTTTTGTGCTACAAGGAGATGGAAGTAGTAGAGATCCTCGTCCGCCCCTTTCCTGAAGTGGTTCTGGTGAATATAGTAAAAATCATATTTGTAAAAGTCATGATATGAATATCGAATTTAATTACATGATTTTGAAAAGCCGAGTATTACAAGTTTCCATTCAAGATAAGAAAAAGGAAGTCTTACAATATATTATTGCATCGAAAACATGACCCATTTTTGTATCAGCTGCTTCCCAACATATCAATCTATCTATGTGTGTATGTGTGCATGAATTGTATACTTGTTTCTTCTTTCAAGTTCTCACTTTCTTCGAAATAAATAACCCTTGAACTGTAGGCACTTAACAATTTACAACCCATTAAATGCGAAGTGTAACGTTTGACATAACTCAGTCTTCAACACATTACTCCCATTACTTATCTGAAAAAATCTTGTACCAATGACTTGGTTATATTACCACAATATATTTACTTTGTTGTGTTGTTAGTTTCTGTTTCAGTGTGACATCATGTGATACAAGTGCCTCATATACGCTTCGTTTTGATCATTCAAGCGAATATTTTATATTGCATGATGAATAATGGAATTAGATTTCGTTCATTCCTCTTTGCTCTTAATGTTAGTTTTCCTTAATTTTCCATCTGTTTTCTTTCAATTACACCATTTTCCAGTCCTAATTCCGAGAACTTATTTCTCTTTTTAGCTGAAAATTATTCACTTCCATTAGTTTTTCTATAGTTGTAGTATCTTTTTTTATTTTTAAATGTTTGTTATTAAATTTTATTGATAATCCTCTTCAATGATTTCTAATTCTTTTTTTATTTCGTTTCTTTTCTCAAGATATTTTTTTTAAATTTATCTCTCACTCAATCGTTTTCAATATCATTTTTTTTGCTTTGGTTATCAATTATTATCTATATTGGGCATTTTTCTAATATTTTTTTCATCTTTTCCCTTCATAATTTGAATGATTGAATTTTTATTAAGATAACCTTCTAATTATATATTATCTTCAGTATTTTTATTTTTAAATCAAATCTTGCATTTCACGAGTAAGAGATTTCCAACATATTCTTTAGCCTTCAACTGTACTTCTTTCGGCTGTTCTTACGTTGTTTTTCGCCAATTGTTTCTTCTTTCCATTATCAATCTTTCATTTACAATGTCTTTACGTAATCAAAAGTTATCTTTCTTTTCAGCTTCCTTGTTTTATTTCGTCAAATTTCTCTATTTCTTTTGTCTCATTCCTTCATAATTAATTTGTCATTCCTGCTTTACCGCTTCTCATTTTTTTTTCTTTAATTTCTTTTTTTTCCCGATCAGGACGCCATTGTTATTTTTACTTTAAACAGACGATAGTATTTCTTTTTCAAGTCCCGGGTGCGCGTGCGCATCCTCATCCATGTGTATATGCACAAGCGCGAACGCGAAAGCGAATTACAAATCACCTGACCTTCTCGACTGTGAAATCCGAAACTGCCGGTTTTGAATTTTGTTTGGGTTGAAGCTAGGCGAACCATATCTTATATGCGAGGGAATTAAATGAAGGTGAACGCTACTGCAGAATATTTGCGCTCAATTGCTTCGCTCAATAAACAAAGCGTTACGAAAAAATTAAAAAAAAACAATGAAAGAGAAGAATGATGAAAAGCATTCTCTTGTTGGTGGAAAAATAAAAGTTCAAAATACAATGGTGATTCTGATATCTTTATATCATGATTGTGTTGATTACAAATAGGAATGAAAAGTGCAATGATGGTTGAAGACAACTGGAGTGTTTCGACTAAATATTATTTTAAAAAATGGATAAATAATAATGCTAAAAGTTTCAATAACATTAGGAATGATAATATTAGTCTCCCTAACAGGCCATACATTCATCGTGATTGGTGGCAGTTAGTCTTCTAGTAGACGATGAAGGAATATAAATGATTTTATTTTTAAAGCAGTGAATACAACCAGTCAGTTATTTCCCCAGAGATGTTATAACATAATTCAATGAGAGATTAGCTTTAAATCTCTGATCATCACGAGGTTTGAAAATGTATCCGCATATCGCTGTATTATTGGCAAAAATATTCATAAATGATTTCAGTATATCCTTAGGTTGATCATTTATTTTAGCCATAAATATTTTTATTATCCCGCTACACACACACACACACGCGCGCCCGCGCGCACGCACACACGCACGTATATATATATATATATATATATATATATATGCAGTTTGCATTAAATATAAAAGAGAAGGCAATATCATTTAGTATGCTAAGATTCGGTAATAATGTGCTTACTGTGTTCGAAACTTGACGCGCACAAGATTCAATACACATTAAATTTACACATCTTTCTTAAGAAGTAAAACAAATTTTATTTTGGTAATGGCTACAATTATAGCTAAAAGTGCTCGAAAATACATTTAGACAATTCTTGTAAAATTTGAGTTCGGAAAAAATAAAATTTTAAAAATACAAGAAAAATTATATAAAAAACATGCAGAAATGAACGATTGTTGTCCACATATTCTATATATATAAGTGTGTGTGTGTGTGTGTGTGTGTGTGTGTGTGTGTGTGTGTGTGTGTGTGTGCATGCGTGCGTGTCGGTAAGCATAGAGATATACATATATGCATTGTGCGATGGACAAATCTTTGTCTAAATAATGCTAAAATGAAAACAACAGGGACATCTCGTTTTAACAGATATCTTTACTAAAATAAGGCAAAAATAACATGAAAGGATAAAATTTATTCAATAAAATTTTCACTGAGGTCAGCAACAGTCACCAGAGGACTTTGGAATTTTCTGCAAATTTTCTGAAGATTTTTGTCTAAGTTGGTGAATGCAGCCATAATACTTGCCTTCAGTTAATCTTTGATGTTACAAGGGGCTTTGATGCTCTCTCCCTCAACTGCACTTCACACATAATAATCAATGCGATTGCAATTTTGAAGATAAGTTGCTAGATGTAAGGAGTGATGGGGTCGAAGAAGTTTTCAAATTCTTTTCTCGGTTCTCCTCCTTGTTTGACATGGTGCAGAATCTTGTTTGGTAGACATAGGGTATTCCTGCAAACACTCTATTCATCCAGCGTGGCACCACCTTTTGAACGAACATGATATAGGCCTCCGGATTGAGTCCGTGTCTCTTCGGGATGATAAATGTAGGCATGACTCTGATATTATCATTAATAATTATCATTACTCTCATCTATCTATTTCTACACTGTCGTCAGATTTACAAACAAACACAGTGAAATGTTTTTATTAAAGCTACTGGTGCAAAGTGCCAAGAAGCACAGTATGTCATATATGTTAAAATTTTGGTTAAGAGATTTGAATCATGGTGCTTTTTTCTCAGAGACGGTTCCCAAATTATGCTACTATACTGAGGAAGTAGACAAAATCAAAGAATAAACTGCATGCGCAAAATTAAATATATAAAAATATGACAATTTACCCATCTCACACTGCATATATATATATATATGTATATATATATATGTATGTATGTATGTGTGTGTGTGTGTATGCGTGTGTGTGTGTGATTAAGTTGACTAGAAAATTTCTACTCATGTATAAGATTTATGCGATTTATGCTTATAGTCATGAATAAGCCTCTGACTTTAAAAAATCGTTTGCTTTATTAATGTCAGTTTGTTATTTTTTTCTTTTTTCAATTTGTTTTGTTGTTTTTTTAGGTTGCGCTTCTGCAGTTTTCTGCTCAGGCCAGAGTAGTTCTTTACACGCCAGACTACCCTCTTGACAAATACGCAATGGCACCCGCGCAGTGGCTTAATAAACCGAAAAGGAGAGTTGCAGAAAGACAGAACTAAAATTGGAAGATGTTCAGAAAAAGCATCTTCGGTGTATGATTCGTTATACACAATATAATCGGAACACGATTTTCATCTTCATAGTCACACTCTCTCACTCTCTTTATATATATATATATATATATATATATATATATATATATATATATATAAATTTAGTTGCAAATAACAGATAATATTTTGTGTTTAATTTTTATATTTCATGTATACAAGTGCATTACATTAGCTGTCGTCAAGGATGATTTTTTTCTACTTTCAACTGAAAAATTTAAATGCTGGCTCATAAATTTTCAGTGCTTCCAAAACGAAGCTGCTTTCTAATATCCACCACAGACAATCGTTCCTCCCGACCTATAACATGGATCAGGCTTCTCTCCCTGAAAACGAAACACTGCGCCTCCTCGGGTTAACTCTCACATCAGACCTCAAGTGGAATAATTATATAGAATCCATAGCTAAATCCCCTACTAAGAAACTTGGTTCTCTGTGTAGGGCCAAGAATTTTTCCCGTCCCAAACAATCCTGCACATATACAAATCTATCATCCGCCCGTGCATTGAGTATTACTGCCATATATGGTCAGGTGCTCCTGCTATCAACTTATGTGTCCTTGACCGAATCCAACGGAAAATCTATATTGTGATCGATCCCGAATTGGCAGCTACGATACAGTCGCTCACTCACCGACGCAGTGTGGCTTCCCTGTGTCCCTTCTACAAATAACCTTCACGGCTTCTGTTTCCGATGAACTTAGCTCACTGGTATCCCCTATATACGAATTTCCTCGAGGCACAAGATTAGCAACTAGGTTCAATCCCTTTTACTGTGAAGCCAATAAATTGTAAACGCAAATTCTACTCCAGCAGCTTCGTTTATCGAACTTCCCGCCTGTGGAATTCCCTTCCGATACTTACATTCCTGACATATATATATATATATATATATACATATATACATATATATATATATATGAATCTAGAGTTAAAGGGGTGTTCTATTTTCCAAATAAAATCAACATAACGGGGACGTGTCCATAGTTGATATTATTGAATGCTGTTTTTTTAATTAATAATGCTTTCTTTATTTTTAGCATTTTTGTTGTAGTATATCTCTTGTAATTAAATAAGAATTTGGATTGATCAGGAACACAGATATTAGAAGACTTGTAAATTCGTAAATACTATTGGTTCTTTGCAATTTAGATCTTGCAAGTGAATTATTTTTTGTCAATGACCTTAGCTGTTCAATTCTTTTGTAATACATCATTTTCCTGCTTTTGTCAATTAGAATTGTGTATTCCTTTATAAGGTTTCTAAGTGAAGATTCATCTCTCTTATATTTAATATGCATTTTATTTTTATATAAAATATTTATAGTTTTTGTTTTTTCTTCAGTATGTTCAGTGTTGCTTTTGTTTTGCCTAGAAATAAAAATCAGATATGGTAATCTATAAGATTGGTTTGGAAAACTGTTATTAACAAGCGTTTGTTTCACGTTATTAAATTCTTTTAAGAAAAGCCTAACATACTTGTTCATAACACATATATACTAGCATTATCCACGTTTAAAAACGGTAATTCTTGGCTGAATTCCCATTTGACATATTTTTTGATTGTTCGGTGATCCCTTTTCAAATCCTTAGAAATTTGAAGCGAAGACTTTCCTTTGCTAATTTATTTGATTATATAGTTCTTTTCATTCATTGTTAGTTCTTTTTTACGATCCAAAATCCAACATTCTAGTTCTTGCAAATAATTTCTTGACACTGCAAATTGCTATAATTACTGAAAGAATACAAAATATCAATCTGAAATTGAAAATTGGGACTTGATTACTTTAATGCTTACTCGCTATACATAATAGTACACATTATTTCATTAGATAACACATACATATCTATGAATTTTACATAAAATAATTTGACAATACCTCTTTGCATATAATCTCTAGACGCTGTGTACGTGCTCCATAATGGCAGCGTCTGATGGACAATTTTTCCAATGATGAAAGAGAAATTCGATGCAATAGAAATGTGGTTCTACTGATTCTGAGGAAACCATGGACCAAACATGTGAATGTCAACAAGGTTTTGGAGAGAATGAAAACAAAAACGAAACTTATACTTAACATAAGGCAAAGACAATTAAAATTTCTTGGACACGTAATGGGAAAGTGAGTTTGAAGAATCTGATACTCAAAGGCCGGATAAAGGAAAATAACGACAGTGGAAACAGCGCGTGACTTGATAGGCTTAAGCAAATGGATACTGGAGCAGAGTTTGGGAGAAATACCGAAACAAACATATTAAGAGCGTTACGGAAGAGGAAATGTGGAGAGCTATAATTGCCTGTGTAATAAACAAAACTTGACCATATTTCTTCAGATTTTTTAATGTTTTATGTTTGAAGAGAAAATGAAATGAGGCAACAGAGTCTTGAATATTTAACAAACACAAGATATTTTGAAGGTAAGTGAAACAGAAATAATCGTGTGTGTGTGTGTGTGTGTGTGTGTGTGTGTGTGTGTGTGTGTGTGTGTGTGTGTGTGTGTGTGTGAAGAGAATAGAACAGGTATAAAGGAAGCATGTGGAAGTTAAAAAATACTTAGACCAACAAAATGAAAAATGGTGGGGTGAGTCATGACCATCCCTGTGCTGTAAACAGAGGATACATAAATGAACAAGTCATAATGTCATATTAGTCAAGTCGTATTTATTTATAGGCAATATTGTTTATGAATTATTTTCCAAAACAGATAGATAGATAGATAGATAGATAGATAGATAGATAGATAGATATTTTTACCTCAGTTTTCTTAGTATCTGATATAAACGCACATATACGCACATATAAGTGTGTGCGTTTGTGTCTTATGCGCACGTATGTGTGTGCGCACGCGTGTATGTGTATGAATGTGCGTTTGTTCCCGGCGAGCATCTTTGCATAAATAATAAAAAATATCAATAAGAGCACTTAATCGATAATGGTAGATTCTTAACATTGAATATCAAAAACCTCTACGTATTTTAGAGAACGATTATGTTGGGAAAATTAATTGAAATAAAAATCGGATCTATGTTCCTCCCTCGGGAATCACTTTAAAAACTCTTACTTTGAAAAATAAATAAACAGATACTTAATTTAAAAAAATAATCATTCCAGATAAGAATTCTTCTTCTCGTCAAAAAATTGTTTCAGCTGAAAAACAGTGTATGAATTATTTGGAATTCAATTCAAAATTTGGACAACTGCTCTATCAGTACATTTTGGGTTCGTTTATTGTAGTGTTATTCAAGATTTAAACTATATTCTAAGCAGTGTGATATTGATATTTATAGCAGTAGGTCTATTTTGTGCCATCATTATACTGTACATATATATCATGTGTGTGCACAAGAAACGCAATGAAGTTTGCTGAAATTTATGGATAGCAAACTTAAAGTTTGTTATTCCAAAACAGCGGAGTTTTCACCACCTCATTATATTATATTTCTATTTCAATCAACTCGTCGAATAATCATGAAATGCTATCACGGTATACAAAATAGCTTTGATGCAGAAATTGTGAATTGTCAATGTGACAGAAAAAGGATGAAATAAAACATATAGAAAGCTGACTTGGTGTTTTACATGTTTTTATGATGCAATTGAATGACATCAATAAAAATTAAAATTTAGTTGATGCGTATTTCTATGCAACAGAAAATTAGCTATAAAATAAGTTTTATATAAAGACGGCTAAATTTAATGATTATTAATCTAAGTTATCATCGAAACAATACAATCTAAATATAAGAAAGCGCCAGAAAAAGTGCTTTTAACAAATGATAACGATCGGAGCCGTTTTATTAATTTTATTTCATTATTTCGTTTACTTTCAAATAAGGCAATAAAAGCACTGAGGCACAACTAGTTCCTAAATAAAAAATAAAAGAAAAGAACCTTGCCTAATAAAATGGGGAGTAAAATGGACATGATCAAGAGATGTATAAGACGACGATGGAAGCATTTTATGCAACCATAAATAAAAAAAATATTGTTCATGCAACAGAAAAAGAAGTGCGTAAATTTAAATATTTGGAAACTGTTGTAACACAGGACAGAATGAACAATGAAATTCGAAGCAGTACTGGGATAACCAAGTTAAATATTCCAAATGCTAATTAAAGCATTAAAAATAAAAAAAAAGTTCGTTAGAGAGAAGAAAAAGAATTCAAAATTGCTATGTGATATTTCTCTTCCTGTATATCAGTGAGTACTGTACAATCTCTTGAAGAAGAGACTTAAAGCAACAGAAATGTGATTCAACAGAAGTTTGATGAGGATACAATGGACTGAACATGGGTACAACAACAAAGAAAAATTTTCTGACGATGTAAACAAACATGAGACTATTACTTACCACCAGGAAGAGACATTTGAGAATTATGAGGCACGTGATGGAGATATAGTGTTTAGATACTCACGAGAAACATAGTGAATAAGATGGCAAGAACGGAATTACACGTAATATGCTTAGAAAGCTTAACTGAATGGATGCCGGAACAGGTCTCAAGAGAAATAGCAAAAAGATAAAGTTTATTCGGTGCCTCAAGGGACGAGAAGTTGTAAAGAGCTATGATGACGTACGTTCTGAGCCAACACGGCATATATGGACGAAGGAGTGTTAACTGGTTGAAAAGTTCCGAGTATTAATTATAATAGTAAAACAGAAGGAACAGATTCGTTCAATTCATGGAAATGTGGAAGAGATAAAACATTAAGTAAACATGTAAATGCATGAGGATTTTATCACCAATATTCTGCACTAGTTTTTATCTTAAGTGATAATGCTGAGGTACATAAAAACTTGACATGTACCAATAAAAATATGTGCAACTGGAACTGAAAAAGTGAAACCATATTTAACTATTTTGTGTTTGATTATTTGTATTTAACGTAATGTGAAGTTTGGGGAAAATAGAGATATTAACTTTACTTATATCTAAGCTAATAAAAATTTCTACACCAGAAGCATCGATACATTTTCGGCTAAGTAAAGTGCTTTTCTTAAAAATGTTTGTACACATAAAATTTTCTATATCATTTTCCAATATATATATATATATATATATATATATATATATATATATATATATATATCGGAAGATAGTTTTCAAGCATTAAACAGATTAATTACGCTCGGTGTTCATTTCACTGTTATTTCATATTTCCTATTGGCATACGCGATATCTTTAAATTAAAACAATATTTCTTTAATTTATTTTATCTATCTATCTATCTATCTATCTATCTATCTATCTATCTATCTATCTATCTCTCTCTCTCTCTCTCTCTCTCTCTATATATATATATATATATATATATATATATATATATTGATTGTTTAGTTACTTATTTTCTGGTCATATAATAAGATTACACCAGTGCACATTTCGTATTAAAAAGTGTTCAATACAATTATATTGTAGAACCTTTAAATGTTTTCCATTTCTAACTCGTTTACAAATAGAATTATATATATATATATATATATATATATATATATATATATATAGTAGCAATCATTAATATCAGAACGATGTTAAGAAAAGGTTTAAATACGAAACACATTTTTTAAGGCTTCAAAGAACATTTTATGAAGGAAAATAGGATATAAAATAAATTTTATAATTACAAAATATAAAGCTCAATAAACTTATTTTGATAAAGTTATAAAAATAATTATATAAATTTGAAAAAAGTAGATGATCAAAAACATCAGAAGGATTAACTATATTCAAAAGATTTAAAAATATTTTGTATTATAGAAAATTTTCAGGGTAAGAATATAAAATCGTGTATTTTACTAAATCACACCGTCACTTTACTGGCTCTTGCATTGGCGTAAAAATCTGTGACGTCATTGGAACTTAGAAAACTGATGATCAATTTACGTAATGAAGATAAACTCTCGATGTTTCAAAAAGTGTGGGGAAATTTAAAAGTGTTATTCATAGTATTTTAAGAGGACTTGAGGAAACTGTGTCATGTGAAGCCAAGAAACCACCTGGCAGACCTAGGAAAACTACAGCAAGGGCAGACAGGTTGATTGGTAAAGAATACAAAAAGGATCGATTTTCGACAGCAACCGCTATCTCTAAAAGAGCTAATGCTAACCTTGGCATTAAAATATCAAGGTACACTATTTCCTGAAGACTTAACAGTCAAGTAGACTCTACAAAGCCTTACATTTCTAAAAAGAATCAAATAAGCCGATTGAAATTTGCCACTGAACACTTCATATTGACCGAAGAACAATGGAATTGTGATCATTTCAGCGATAATTCTAAATTTAACCTGTTTGCTTGTGACGGAAGAATGTTCCTTCGACGCACTTCTAAGGAATGGTATTTGCCTCAGTGCACAAAAAGCAGCTTTAAATTTGGTGAAAGACGTGTGACGGTTATTTGAAACTGCTAGTAAGGAACTGCTTTGTTAGGTTACACGGTAAAATTAACGCAACTCTATGCAAAGAGATATTGAAGAAATATTTTGTAACTAATTTGAGAACTGCAATTAATCAACCAGCTGTATTTATATAAGATAACGCGCCATTTTCCTCAGTAAAGTCTTTTTAGACGGTTCTTTCTTTCGTTACTGTCATGGAGTGGCCTGTTCAAGCCCAGACATGAATCGTATTGGGATTGTTTGGAAGTTACTAAATGAAAGAGCTATAGAAAATAATCCAACAAACGTTGAAGAACTATGGACTGATTTGAAAGGAAAATGACAAAAAATATCCGTTAATGAATGCAAGACATTAATTCTCTCATCTAGGAAAAGATGTCATGCTGTTATTGAAAGTAAAAGTTTACACATCAAGTAATAATGAATTATGAACGCTCTATTCACTTGGATATGATGTGTCCACTATAATAGTATGATTTTTTAATCGTTCTGATATTTTGGATCATCTTTCTTTTCGAATGTTATATAATTCTTCTTATAACTTTATCAAAATAATTTTATTGAGTTTTATATATTAGAATTATATAATTTACCTTTATATCCTTTTTTCCCTTGATAAAATAATCTATGAAGCTTTAAAATAAAAAGTTATTTCCCATTTAGACATTTTCTTAACATCATTTTCATCTTTATGCTCGCTACTGCATATATATACAAAGAGAGAGAAGAGAAAGAGAGTGGGAGAGAGGCATTGAAAGCGGAATATAGGTAGTACCACTTATTTTAAATACGTATATCCACGTAAGATATTTCACGTTATAAATCTTTATATAGAAAATTATCTTAACTTAAACAGACACAGCTTGACTGTATAATTTGTATTGTTTTTCATGTATTCGAATTTTTTATTTGTCACCAATTCTGTCGTATTTAAAGTACATCTATTTTTATTTCTTCATTTTTAGTCTGGATATTGGTTGAATAGTTCTGTATTTCGTATCGATTACATTGGTGGGTTTTCGATTACAATTATGGGAAAAACTTCCAGTATTCTAAAGTCAGCCACCCCAATGTAGTGGAGAACTAGTGTAGAAAAAGAAATGACGAAAACAGGCTCATATGTCATTCTATCCGGTCTGCCGATTTGTGAACGCTAATTATACAATTGTTATTCAACATAATATCGATTGATTAAAATATTTTGAAAGGTCATATTGACCAGACCGTAATTTCCAAAATAGCAAAAGTTTTGAGTTGACGCCAAAAAACATTGAAATACTAAAAACGAGGAATATTCAATTATAGAACATGAAGTTTGTCCTTTGGACGAATGCATCTCAGAATTAACCTGTTTTGACAGAAGGACGAGAAAATTTATGAACTAAAGAGAAACAGTTTCCCAAAAATATTCATGGAGAAAAAACTCAAAAGAGATGGCAAACAGTAGAGGAAGTACACTTTTGTGCAAATTAATTTAAACAACGACTTTAGTTTACTTTTTTTCAATGTACGATCAGTTTTAGACCCACTGGAATGACAGGGTGTAATCGATTTGTATTATTACTCTCAGATTAGGTTATGTTTAGTAGTGTGTACTAATATGAATAAATTTTTAGCGTGTATCGTGAAATGTTTCAGCCTTGAAAGATATTGTGTTTTCTATGATTGCATCAGCAATCAGCTGAGAGGACAGCAGCAGATGAAAGCCGTTCAAAGCGACCAAAGACACAAACATCAGCGGACAAGGTTTTAGGCTCCGCATTTTGGATGCACAAGATACTTTGTTCATCGAGTGCCTCCAGAGAAAAAGAACCATCAATATCCAATATTATATAGCCTTATTGGTGTGTTTGAAGGAAGAAATCGCCAAAAAACAGCAATTAATGAGGAAGGAGAAAGTGATATTTCACCAACGTGTCACAAGTTGATCGCAACGGTGACAAAACTGCATGAATTGCACTTCGAATTGCTTCTGCACACAACCTATTCTCCAGATCTGGACCTCAGCAACTACTGATCTCAGAAAAATGCTCCAGGGAAGGAGAGATGTCTTCCGTGAAGAAGTGATATAGGAAAGCGTATTTTAAGGCTAAAGACAAATCATTCTACAAAAAAGCCATCAAACTGTTAGAGACGTTGAAATCAGTATCAAGCTAAAACACTGAATAAAATCGAATAAAGTTAATGAATAAAGTTATTTTTTCTCAAGTTGTTGTTTTATTAGTTAGGCTCCGGATTTATTCAGTGATCTGTTATATATGCCAAAATATTTATCTGTCTGTTACGTCTGTGGTTTATTACAAAACAACACTTTCAACAATCTTTTAATTTAACGTAATTTCACCAGAAATGTGAAGTTTTAACAGACAGGTAAATTAAAAGGACACTACGTAAAAGAAAAGGCATTGAAATTTCACTGCCCCACAGATTTCTTTGGCCATCTTCATCGACATGATCTTTCGTAGTATAATTCGGAATATAAACTAACTGTAAAAAAATCACAGGTCTACATAGTTTTGCCTAAATTTCAACCTCAACACACTCTTTTGGCATCGATTCTTTGAATGCATTATCTGATAAAATCTTGGTTATTTCTTTCTATTTCTCCATCAATTTTTTTTTTCATATGAGTCTTCATTCAAACTTGTGTTTATTTCTAATATCCTGGGAGAAATGCATTAACTGAAATATATATATATGTCCACTTTGTTTTATAAACTTTTTAAAAATATGGATCCGACTGATTTTTATTGGTTCAATAATTCTTCTCAATTTTTTTCTTCTGCACTCAAGATATTCAAGTATTTTCGATTATAAAAATAATTTTCGAAGACTGGGTATTATCTGTATGCTAAGTTTTATTTATATAAATACACAGGTCAAGAGTAATTGAAAACTTTGTAAACAAGTTAGAAACAATCAACAATATTTCGTTTTGCATTTAACCGCTCCGTACGACATCAATTGAAATTGATTGCAATTTGATTTCTATCAACCTAAAAATTACGGAATTAAGTAAAAAAAAAAATTTGCCCACCATGCTGCAACAATTTATTTTAATGACTGTGATAGTCGTATATACCTGAATTTAGCAAAAATCCTATGCATTTTTATACCTGTTGTGGTCATCAAGAGTCCTTGTCACCATGTTGTTGTGGTACTTAAGAATCCTCGTCATTAAGCTGTTGTTGCTTGGTTAAGAACCAGAAATAAAGACACAAAAAAGAATAAAGTTAAAACATATTTATTTATTTAACAAAGACAGTAATATAAAACATACCAATGAGAGATTATTACCGTGATTGTAATCTGGCTGTCAGAGTTATCTGCTGGAATAAATTCCATTGTCAGACTCTCCCTACAAAGCTGAAATGCTGCTTATATATAGTTTGGGAGATGCAATGTGACATTTGGGTAAGTCACCATAAATATATCAGAACCAATATGCAACAACTCATACCTAAATTATAATTATATGACAAGAAGTTAAATTAACATACCTTTTCAGTATAATTTAAAACAAAACACGAATATATATTGATTTATTTGCACTTTACAATCTCAACGCACAATATGACGGATTATGGACTTAGGATAGTTTAAAATTCTGCCCATTTTAAAACAGATCCAAATAAGAAAACACACCCACAGTGAATTCAACAGTTTAAATATAACAGTAATAATCAATATTAATTTAAATGTTGTAAACTTCCTTGATGTAACATTTTACTTAGTAAATGATATTTATCAACCATACATAAAACTTAACGATTATCCATTATACATCCACCCAAGCCTAATCAATCCACGAGTACAAAAAAAATATACCCACATTCATAGAATATCTAATTAGTAAAAACACTTCCAGTGAAGAAATATTTTATAAACATAAATGTTTTTAAAATAATGCCCTAAAAATAGTAGCTGCAAAAACCAGGGTATCAAATACATAAACATATAGCTATAACAGGAAAAATAGGAACAGAAAAATCATTTGGTATACAACCCCTATTCAACCAAATGGTTAACACAGAGTTAGGGCTGAAATTCCTCAATTT